>PVIJ01020850.1:0-19906 GCA_004024925.1 Scalopus aquaticus | reverse complement strand
GAGAGAGAGAGAGCGCGAGTGCGCGCTGCTGGGGCCTATCCCTGCAAGACCACTGGATATCAGCTCCCGGAGGGCATGGATTACTGTCTTCTTCCCATTGTATGCTTAGTGCCTAGGACAGTGGCTCTCACCTAAAGGGTGCGGTGATTTGGTAAATGAATAACAGCACCTGTGAACACAGTTGGTGGGTGGTGAGTGAGCAGGAACGTGTGCTGCCATGTGGCACGTCTATCCTATTAGGCACGGACAGGTAACACAGGTAGGTGTGGATGAGTGTGTGAACACATGTACATACAGGTGTGAGGGAGGGGCTGCATGCATTATCACGTCTGTGTCCTAGTGGGGATGCCTCAGGCCCTGTCTCCGTGGATACCTGTGCTGGGTGCACTCCCGGTTTGAGGTGTGAGAGCCCGTGGACGTGTGCGAGGGCCAGGCCACCCACCTGCGGAGGTTGTTGAGCACCATGATGTTGGCGTACATGTAGTACAGGTAGTAGCTGTAGGGCGGGTTCTGCTCACTGGTCCAGATGTCTGGGTTGGGGCTCTTGTCCGAGAACATGTGGTCGCTGTGCTTGGACTCATCATCCACGCTGTCGAACCCCGTCACCTGGGCAGGAGGAGGGGTCCTGCATCAAGCCAAGGCCAATGAGCTGCCAAAGGCTTTGAGTTCAGGCACCTTAGGTCCACATCTCACTGGAGACACCATGGCCTGCCGGCCAGACCCAGCAGCCACCCCACTGCTGCACCAAGGAGGAAGCCAGCACTGCAGGGCAGCAGCAGCTGCCACCAGCAGCAGTGACAACTATGAGGGGGGCAGGGACAGTCATTCCCTGTTTGAGGCACTTGAAACTCATTAAATACTCAGAGACCCTGTGAGGAAGGACTTTGTTGGGACCACACCACTGCCAAAGCTGCTAAGGAGCTAACCCAAGTCAGAAGACCAAGTCTGGACTCTGGGGCTGCAGGTAGAGCATGCCCTAGGGCATACCCCAGGTATGACCACAGGAAGCCAGCTGGGAGGCCTCACAAACAGGCCAAGGTGGGCCCCATCCAAAGGGCCTCTTTTAAGGCTGAGCTCAACTCCAGGAGGGAGGGTCAGGGGACCCTCAAGAGAATCCGCTCCTTCCAGTGGGGCCCCCAGAGGCCCCACCCTAGTCACGGGCCTCCTAGTCCCTTGGTGGCAGAGGTCCCTGGGGCCTATCCCTGCAAGACCACTGGATATAAGCTCCCGGAGGGCATGGATTACTGTTTCCTCCTCTTACTCAGCCGCGGTAGTGTTTGGGAACAAGGCTTCTGAAAGATGGTCCACCTCGCTCACCAACAGATCCAAACCACGCCACAGCCAGGTCTGCCCTACACGGGCATTAGGGATCCAGAGGCACAAGGCGCCACAGGGTCTTGGCCAAAATCTTCCCTGTCACAGAGTCATGTATGCTAAAGAAAGGGACAGGGTCCCCACGAGAGCTCTAAGTATGTCTGGACAGGTCTCAGGGACCGTTTCACTAGCCCCTTGCTTCACCTGAACTCCTGGAGCCTGGCATGGGTCCCTATCCTATGCTTTGTACCCAGCTGGTTCAAGGCTTCCACTGGATCTCCCTCTCCTGTTCCTCCCTGCGCTTCCCCGGTCACAGTGCCCTGAAAGGTGCACCATCCACTCGCACCAGGGCAGACCCGGGCCTTTCTGTGTGCCTTTAGGCTCTGCCCAGATGCTGTGAATTCTACACCCATGCCCACGACTGCCCAGAGTCCTTTGCCTGCCATCAGCTACACACCTCACTCTTATTTGGAAGGCAGCACAGTTCAGGGATAAGACACCTCCAGAGTCAGGCTGCCAGATAAGACTTCCAGCTGTGCCACTTTTTAGCTTTTGTGATCTCTCAGTTTTATTCTCTTAGTGTATAAATTGGAGCTAAAAGTTTCATAGGGCTGTGTGAAGATTAGAGGAGATAATCCAAGCACAGCACTTCACCTAGAGTCTAAAACATAGCAATCACATGACAAATCTGTTTAAGATACAGTCACTGGAAGGCGGAAACCAGATCACGCATGGTGTCAGTCACTGACGTGGCAGCAAACGTTCAATAAACGTGAGCTGCTGGCACTGGAGTAAGCCCTCATCATCTGTCTCCATAGCTGAAACAGACCCCCTGACTTTTCATCTTGTCTCCTTTCCCCCAACCTCCTCTACCTCTGTTTCAGGGCTTCTCCACACAACAGACAGAATGATCTTCATCTAAAACAGAAATGCAGTGATGTCCTTCAGCCTGTTCAAACCTTTTCCTGGCAGCCCCCACACAGACTCAATCCTACCAACTCCCCTCCCCCGTCCTCTGGAATCTTCTGTTCCTTCCTCCTGTCAGAAATCCCCAAAACCTCTACCAGGTACTGAACTTGCGCCTCACTCTCTGCAGCCACCTCTATTCTGGCCATCCACAGGGAGGAGCCAGTTCCTGCCCGACTCATGCCCTTTCTAGTTGAGTCTCTCCTCAGTCCCTTCTCTCCTCCCATAACTACACAGAAAAGGAGAGTAAATATATTTTTTGTGGCACTTGTGTTCTTAACCAAACAAGATGTGAGGACCACTGTTTCTAGGTAAAAGCGGGGGAGCTGCCTGGGGCCAATGCAGTCAGCCACCCCACCTTGCAGGTAGTGACTCGGCAGTCTTGTCCACCACTGCCATCCTGGCAGGGGGGCGCAGAATACCCTGAGCTCTTTTTAAAAATTCAACTTCTTGGGGCTAGCAGCTGCACTTGAGGAACATGATCTGACCCAACCCACTTGGACCCCTTGGCTCCCCACACCACTGTGGCCGCTCCACCCACACTCACATATTTGAGGAAGAGGTGAAGCTCTCGGTGATCCTGAGGGTTGATTGTGGCCTCAAAAAGAGGCAGGAAGATGTTCTCCAGCATCTTCCCAAAGTTTGGCAGCAGCTTCTTTGACCTAAATATGTCACTGGGGAAAAGCCAAAACTCACTGATTAAGGTTCACCCAACAGTACAGTCGTCTTGGCCTGTGGGAGGAGGTGGGCCTCAGTCACTTTCTCAGGCAACCCATGTCCCTAATTAAACACCCAGAAGGGTGTTTAGGGTCAGAGAAGTGGCCTCAGCACAGATCTTTCCCCTGTAGCACTAGCTTAGGTTTGCACACTCAGGACCAACCCATGCCCATCAGGGAGTGAGAGCCGGAGACCATGCTGGAAGTGGGGTGGTGGGACTCAGGTTGATGACGACTCATCAGACAAGAGATGAGTCCTCAAATTTCCCAGGGATCTAAACTCTCTGGCACACAGCTTAGTTTCTCTAAGCCACAGGCCCCAGTCCATCCAGAGGCCATGAACCGACCTCACAGTGGCCAGACAGCTGGAGAGGACAGTGATGGTCTGAGTCATATCCAAGAGCCAGCAATGTAGGTCACCACCAGCTCACCAGACCCTGGGGTTCACGGAAAAGGATGCCCTAAACCCCAGTGAGAAGAAGACAGGCAGTAGTTCTACCAAGCCTTTGCACATGCTCTTTAAGGAACAAGAAATGTCCTTCTTTGTCAACCACCCTGCGGGGAAACCCCTGGGAAGGAGAGACCTAAGCTGGCGCCATAACTGACCCCACCCATCAAGAGAGACTCAGCAGCCCTTGTGGGACAGGTTGGCATCCCCAAAGGGTACAAGAAGACAGTGGTGCAGCCTCACTTACTAGATCCGGGGCACCTGGATGATCCAGCGCATGTTGGGTGAGTAAACCTTGTGCTGGATGAACCAGCGGGCCAGGTTGGGCCACTCCTCAGGACTGCGGCCATAGATGGAGAGCCGTGGCTCTGAGTACTGGTACTTGCTCTCCTCCAGCTCCCGGGCCACCTCCTGGTGCCAAGAAGACTCTGGTCAACCCAATACATTCCAGCTGTGTAGAAGACCTCTAGTAGAAGACCTCTACCCCCAGCTGGTGACCCCGCAGCTCCCTCAGCCACCTGCCCCTGGGCTCAGAAGACCTGATCCCCTTGCTGCTGTGTAAGCAATGGTTCTGCTTTAGTGGAGATTCCTTCCTGGGAGGAAACTCTTGGGTCTGCAGCCTCTAACTAAGTATAAGCAGATGGCAGCAGAAGTGTCTCCACATGGAGCTAACCTGCACCCAGCTGGGTTCAGGCTGCAAATGGACAAGGCAGTGCGTGTGAACACGGCAGACATGGCTGGGGTGGATAGCCTGCCCCTTCTCTGTGGGCACAGTCAGCGTGCAGAGCAAAAAGCTGCTGGCACTCTGGAGCTGTGGCCATGGCAACAGCAGTGGCACCTGAGCCCTTGCCTGAGCTGAATGGTGCACTGCCAAGAGGGGAAGAAGACAGGAAGCCGTGCAGGGTCTTCACCCTCTGAAGACAGACGCTGTCAGGTAATATGAGGACGGCTTGGGGGGCGAGGCTCACTTGCCTTGACCATCCGAGCAAAGTACTCTCCTCCCAGGTAGTTTTCTGTTTTCAAATACAGGTCACGCAGCTCACTAGCCCCCACAGGGTTGTATTTGGAGTTGAACTTGTCAAAGCGATGGAATGTCTGCCGGCCCTGGAGAGAAGAGACCACCGGCCAAGTCACCACATTTTTCTGCGGACACACACGTTTCCCTCTCCAGGTCCTTTACAAAGTGGCCTCTGTGTGGCCCCCGTGAAAGGCGTCTTCTGTGGTAGTTCTTCCATGAAATATTGGAAAATCCTGGGGTCGGGACCATGGATCCTCCCTCAGTCAGCCCTGGGGCCCTTTGGTGAGGCCCTCTGTGAAGGGGGAGAGAGGAGCCTCATGAATCCGAGGCACTGAGGCTAGCAGAGGACTGGCTGAGCGAGCACATACCCAGCTCTGACCAAGCAATAATGCCGAGTCTCCCGTTACTACTTAGACTTTCTAAGGCACTGTCTCCACATCATCTCATTCAGCATTTTGCTTTGTTTGTTTACGATTTTTCTATTGCAGTAAAATATACATAATAAAAATTTACCGTCTTAAGCATTTTTAAATGCACAGGTCCGTGGTATTCAACACATTCATAATGCCATGCGGCCATCACCGCAGCCGTCTCCAGAGCTCTTTTCATCTTGTAAAACTGAAACTGTGCTCATTAAATAATAACCCCCCATCTCTCACTCTCCACCTGCCCCTGCCAAGCCCTATGAACCACTATCTTCCTCTCTGTCTCTATGAATTTGCCTATTCTAGGTCCCTCACATAAGGGGACACATACAATATATTTTTGTGTCTGGCTCTTTGACTTAGCATAATGTTTTCAAGATTTGTCCAGGCTGGAGCAGGTATCAGAATCCATTTCTTTTTGGCACTGAATATATCCCATCCCATGTATAGACCACGTTTTGCTTATGTATTCACTCATCTGCTGATGGACCTAGATTGCTTCTGCCTTTAGGCCAATTTGAATAACGCTGCTATAAGCTTCCATGGGCACATTTCTGTCTTAGTCCCAGCTCTCAGTTCTTTCGGTTTTATACCTAGTAGTGGAATTGCTGGAATACATGGTAATTCTATATTTAGTGTTTTGAGGGCTATCTATATCTTTTTCCATAGCGGCCGCACCATCATTTAGTATTTTAATAACGCAGTCCTAACAATAACACATGTGGCATTCACCATTTTATCAGCAAAGAAATCAAGCTGAAGCAAGTTGTTTAAGGGCATACAACTCCTCAGCAGCAGAAGGAGAATTAGAACTTGAATCTGCCTGACTCCTGCAGTCCCACAGCTGCTCCCAGCCCTGTTGATCTTGAAGACCTCTCATGTTCTCCATGTTCAGAAGAGAAAGAGCAGCTTACACAGCTGCTTCTCTCCAAGCACTACCACGGCTGCTTTCCAACAGGGCTCAGTCCCCAGTCCAGACTCCTTGAGGCACTCTCTGCTGGAGGTGCTGGGGCAGAGCTCACTCACCGCGTGGACGTCCAGCGAGTCCACCGTGAGGTCGTAGGGGTCCATGTGCAGGCTGTCGAACACTTGCCGCAGGGTGATCTTCCGGCCCCGCTTCTCGGCCACAGTCCTATCTGGCTCCGTCTGGTACGTGTGCTTAATGAAGCGCAGTAAGTGCTTCTGGTTCATGCAAGCAGCCGCATGGATGTGCGTGTCCACCTGCAACACAGTGCCCACCAGCCCATGAGCCGGACACCCCCGGGAACAACAGGCAGGACACCCAGCCCTCAATGTGGAGCACACCATCAAGAGATCTTTTTAAAAGTAGATTGGATCATCCAGCCACTTGACTGTTAATAAAACATCAGTGGCCCCCCTGTCTTCAAGATAAAGCTCAAACTCCTAAGCATGAAATTCCAGGCTTAAGTCAAGCCTTAACTCTCCCCCTTGCCACCAGCCGCTCTGACGAGCCGCAGCACACCATTGCCGGGTGCTCAACAGCACCATGTGGTCCCCACTGCAACACTTTGCCCATACGTTTCTTCAGCCTGGAATGCCTTCCTTCCTCCTCACCAGCCTCATCCACCCGAAATTTCCAGCAGCCTCCTCCACTTGGAAGCCAACTCTGATCTGCCTGATCAGCACAACTGATCTGTTGTTGCCCTGCTGGTAAACTAGCACGGATTCTCCTTTTTCCATATGTCCTCCTGATGCACTCTAACAATTTCTCCCTACTCCTTTATTATACTGGTTGCTCCTCAAGGACAGGAGCCACAGCAGACACATCTATGTCTGCAGCACCTACCCCAGAGCCTGGTATGATGCATTGAATCAATAGATGGATGAATGAAAAAATGGACAGGTGCAGTAGACCCTAAAAGTTTTGATGATATCCACATCCTCACAAAGCCCTGACGACCTGCCAAATGATCCACAAAATCCCACTCTTCCCAGTGAGCCTTCATGGAACCCCCAAAGCATTCCCAAAGCAAGGCCCCAAGGAGGGATGAATGCAGAGGGCACACAGCACAGGGAAGCCACCACCAGACACTTCCTTAGCTGGTTGCATCTCACCCAAAGTTCAGGACATGCAAACCGGAGAAGCAGCAGCTCCAGTGACCCAGTCTATGGGGCCCAAGGCCAAATATCTCAGAATAAATCCTAAAGAACAAAACACATCAGGACTTAGACTTCACCCCACACTCCATGAAAGGCAGTTCCCTTGCAGAAGAGAACAGGGAGGAGCTCAGTCGGACCCCACAACTCCCCATGGGATTTTTCATGTCTTCTATCCCTAACTAAGTTCCTGGACACTGAGGGGGAGAAAATATGACCCTATACGTCACTTTGGCATGTGGGTTGTTTTAAGCTAAAGGAAATTTCCAAAATACTCAGGAGGAGATTTTCCCCTCCCGCTTCTCCCCTTAGTACCTGAAAGAATATGATAGATAGTTCCATGAAATGAACTGTTATCTGAGCTAATTCAAGTGAATATGAGTTACATGTGATAGACTGGGGGAAAATAACAAGGCCTGCTTGTTCCAGTTTCTTCCAAGATCCCATTGTCTTTGCATGGCCCAGCAGACATTTATTTATCAAACATTTGATCTCATCTTCCTATGAATTGCTTTCTTCCCTTTGAAGTCCCAGATCCCTACCCTCTCCTGCTTAGTCCCAGATGGCTATCTTTGGAATCTTTCACATGTAGACTTGCCATCGATATATAATTAGTGTTTTGTTCATCTGCTTGATGTTAATTTAATCCTTTTCCAGCTGAAAAAAAAAAAGGGTAGGAAAAAAATGTTTCTTCCCCAACACCACCAAACACTCCTGCTTTTCCTCTTGCTTCACTAGCCTCTCCTTTCCAGCCTTTTTAGTTGCTCAGACTCACCACCAGACCTCTCAATATTGGAATTTTTTCAGGCCTGGTCTGGAACCTCTTGTCCTGTCACTATACACTCTCTCCAAAAGCAGTCTGATCCATTTCTGTGCCTTCAGTTGCCTTCTTTCTGCCAACAACTCCCAATTTGACATCAGCAGCCAAAAGTTCCATTACTGTACATACACTGCCTACTCATGTCTTCATTTGGATAACTCAAAATCAACTCAAATTTAATATATCCAAAATTGGACTCTCCATCTCTGGAGATGGACCCCAAACCAGATAGTCTCCTGGGTTTCCACATGTTGGAAAATGGTAAGTCTTGCCCTCAGCTGTTTACCCTGGAGACTGAGAATCATCTTCTCCCAACCTCAACGCCAGTCAGCCCCATCAATTCTACCTCCAAACAGATCTCAAATCCATAGTGCTCTCCAGCTTCACTGCCACATTATGAGTTTCAGTCTGGGTGCTCTCACCCCTAAATTCAGTGACTTCCCATCTAGCCTTGTCACCTTTTCTTTGCTCTGGTTCAATCCATTCTACACACATAAAAGCTAGAACGTATTTTTTAAATGCAATTTGATGCTGTTACTATATATTCTTCATTAATATTAGGATGATGACCCTACTAATATCAGGGCAGTCATCCCCTCTCTTCCTTTTCCACTCTGCTCTGCTCACAGGACCTCTTTTGGTTGCTTGAATGTGCCACATACCCTTCAGTCACCAGCCCTAAAGAAAGGGAGCCCTGACCCAGCTGAGGGATGACCTGAAGTCAAGTGGAATCCTAATTGCCCATCTACGAGGCAGAGAGGCCTAAGGGAGTCCCCCAGGAAGGGCAGCAGCAACCTCAAGGCCAGGGTGCTACCAGCCACCAGACTGCACTCTGCAGTTACTGCTGTGGCCAACAGGGCACCCTGCCATAGCTGGAGTGAGGAGGTAGCTGACCGCAGGCCAGGGAATACTGTCCATGACTGGTCGGGCATCCCCAAATCATGCCAAACCAGACATTTGATCTATTGAACCTTTGTGAGCATTATACCCACTGCCCAAGTCATTAGCTCCATCACTCACTCATCAGGGCTCCTTCCATTAATTCTGCCTCCCCTACCAGAAAGACAAACCAGTAGACATTTGAGAAATGAAACAATTCAAAGCACCAAAAACTAAAATTCACTCAAAGCACAGTGAAAAGGTTCAGGAACCTCAGGGACATGCTGGACTCATGTGGGATGTACAAGAGAAGGTCAACCTGGCTGAGCACAGCCCGACACAGCTCGGCTCAGCGCCCTCAGCATGACTCAGCACATTCTGGGCTTTCTGCTGGTGTCCTCCAGCACACCAGTGATACACTGCAGGGCATGCAGCCTGTCCTTACCCTCGTGAGTCATAAGATAAGGAGGAAAACAACTGGACAATCCAGAAAACATCCAGTCCAAGCGTCAGCATCTCCAAGGTGCATTTTAGGAACAAGTAAAAGAGTCTATCATTGGAAATCAGTGTTTTCATCAGACAGTGCAAGCACATTCCTTGTTTTCACCTAAGATCCAGGTCTCAGCAAACAGGAGCTTCCAAGCAGGGCTAGCCAATACCTGGCCTCAAAACCAACACTGACCATTTCCATACCCATGGCAGATATCAAAATTCAATTATGGCACTTTTTTCACTAAGCTTTGGGGTAGCCAGTCCTGTTTGGTCAAGTTTGGCACAGAAGACACTATCCCTGATATGACACTTACACCAAAGCAGATATAGCCTAATCCTACCCAGCTTCCTAATGGCAAACACAGTCAATCCCTTGTTCTTAGCTCTGAGCAGAAAACAACTGCCTCAGTTACACACAGTCCTGCTGACTGGGCCTCATGGTGTCATAACCCATGACCTGCTATGATGTTGCACTTCACAAATACCACCCACACACACCCATGGTTGTGCTCCTGCCTCAGCGCTGGCCTGGCCTGCCTCTGAGACACTGACAGCCACCAGAAATATGGAGGCCACCCTGCCAACCCATCTGGATTTCAGAAAGCCAGCTCTCCTCCCACAGTGGAGGCTTGGAGGGCAAGATAAAGCAGCCAGCACCCAGGAAGCAGGGAGGGGCACAAGCCTGACTCAGAGCAAAGCTAGCCTGAGTTTATGGACTGACTGGAGCCAGAGAACAGGCCACTATGTCACAGCATGGGGTTCAAGGACATCTCTGTCCAGAGAGCATATTAACCCCTGACTGACAGAGAACCCAAGGATCGACTCTGATTTATAACCATGGCTCCCTCAATGACTGTCCCATAGCCTACATCACGGCCACACAGCAGCTGGTCGGCCCAGAACTACCACTGGGTCCCACCACAGAAGCAAATGGTGTCAGTGCTGGTGAGGTCAGCAAGGACACCTGAGCCCCAGGCGGCCGGAAGCAGTCAGACCCAGAGCATTCACTTGGGCTGGGCAAGGAGTTTTCTTGACACCCATCTGGGCACCTGCTAGGCATGTAAAGTGCATCGGGTGAGGTCAAGGGTCAAAAGTCATTGGCATAGTGACTGAAGCACCTGCATGTCTACAGACCTGAAACTCACAGAGCAGGAACTAATGGTGCTTGGAGGTGAAATACCTAGGTAACTGGTGTCTAACAGTATCCTCTCATCCCTGTCCTGAGATACTTCCACAAGCCTCTCACAGCCCATGAGCTGAAGTTAACTCTTACTCTTAAGGCTCTTGATCCCATGCAAGTTGGCATTCATGCCAGAACCCTTGATGCTTGGGCATGGCTATCCTTCCTGCAGGCAAAGCCTATCCCCCACCCTTTCCCCATGAGCTTCTCTTCCAGCTGCCCACCCTAACTTGCCCCCTTGTCCCTTCTAAGAAACCCATGGGCCCCTGTAAGATCTAAAAACCTCACATACCCCTGCAGCCACACAACCCACCACAACCATTTCCCCAACACCTTGGCTACAGCCTCACGGCCCTCCCTGCATTTATGTCAATGCACTCCTCATAGTCCCTCTCCTCCCTCACAACACTCTCCCTCCTAGTATTTGTATATGCTGGTCCCTCTGCCCAGAATGCAAAGTTCCATCCCCTTATCCCATCCTCTGTCTGGATAACTCCTACTCTGTCAGCTCAGTGCTGGCCTCTTCCTTAAAGCCGTCCTGTCATAACGCTTACACACTAATAGTACCAGGTTGGGAACATCTGGTAGACAGGAAGTGACTCTTGTTCAACATCAAATGCCCCATGCTTAGCACAGACCACATGCCTTGCTGTGTTTTGGTTAAATGGCAGAAAATGCAAAAGCTGGAGACCAAAACCATTTACTGTCTAAGCCCAGCCAAGGGTGCTCATCCACTCTGTGGCAGGGACAGAGGGCACACTGGTTGCTACTCTTCCAACACACCTGGTCCAGAAAGAAGAAAAACCATAAGCTCCCAAGTCCAAAGCAGATTTAGCAGCTTTTTTTCTCTCCATAATGAACTCCTCTAAATTAAAAGTATCAAGGCCTCAATTCTTATGACCATATAATGGGCCAAGCCCTTTTACCAAAGAGGGTACATCCCAACAGAAACACAATGTAAATAAAGGTTTCCATCTAGAGTTTCACCAGCACCATCTAGGGCGCTGGAAGTCCCAGAAGAATCTGTCCCAAGGAAGCAACTGGCCAGTCTTCCTTCTGTACGTACAGACCGCACTCCTCAGGCCAAGGAAAGTGACTCAGGGAACTAGCCCAGACTGGCTCAGGGTGTCCCAGTGGATTAGGTGGGGGGCCGGGAGGGGTGGCTCTGAGCTCTGGCCCGCTAACGCACCTTTCTCACATTATAGAAGTCTCGGTGGGGATTACTCTTCAACTCTTTGAACTCGGACATTTCATTTAACATCTCATGAAGGCTGAACTTGGATTCCAGAAAGTTCAGTCGCCGGTGACAATATGTTTTCCTGTAGGTTGGGAAGGGGGAGAAACCACAGTTGAGGAGAAGTTGCATCAAGCTCTCCAGTTGGCAGACTTCAGTGTCTGCAGGGGCCAGGCTTTCACCAAGCCGGTGGAAGATCAGGATGGATAGGGAGAGAGGAGGAGGCTCCAGATTTCTAAAGTCTCACATCCGTGTGCTCAATGAAACGAGGGGAGAGTTGATACAAGGCAGTAACTTCGCAACCTCTTGCAGATTCTTTGACTTTTAGCTTAACATGCTTAGGCAATTAATCTCCAGTCTCTGTTTCCCATGAATGGAGATGGCAATGCCCAAGTCTGAAGTGAGGGTTAAGTTGGTTTATGGTGTGAAAGGCCTGTCTTTGAGCATAGCAGATGCTCAATAAAAATCTCCCCATAATCCCTTCCTTCTTTCTTTTCTCCCACCTACCTCAACCACCTTTAATTAATTGAAAGGCGTTTCTCATCTGACCATAGTCAAACTATACAGAGTGACTTACCTTCCTTGGCATGAGAGGAACCATCCTCTGACCAAATGGCATAACTCAAAACCCAAAACTTGAAGACCTCACAACTCTGAGATTTCAGGACAAGACAAGGATGATTTTCATAGTGGGCAGATTAGGAATGTAGGGATGTTTGTTACCAGGACAGAAATCTCTGTGAGGACTAATCTCCCCACCAGCCAGCAAAGGCCACTGGGGGTGCTCACACCAAATGGCAGCCCACACCCAGTACAGGTGCCTGGCCACAGCCACTCAGAACTTCAACCATAGTTCATCACACCTGCTGCCTTGTGCACCCCCACACACAAACAGCAGCACCCTCAGCACCCAATCACTCACTGTCACAAACAGTGACTGCCCACCCTGGAACAACACAATCATCTGTCTGCCTGGATGAACCCCAGACCAGAGCCGAAGCACAGGAGTCTCAGAGTTCGTAGGGATTTCAAAGGTCATCTCACCCAGTTCCTCTCTCCAGCAGTGCTCTCCTTGACAACCTCCCAGACAGGCAGCCGAGGTTCACATGCTTCCTAGAACAGCTGGTGTCCTCCCCCTGCTGTCACTCCCAAAGCATCCCCTCCAAGCTCCTCCTCACACTGGCTAAGGAGAGCCTCCCAGGAACTCTCCTTTCCCACCCATGGCTTGGCTCTGCCCTCAGATTAGTGAGAACCAAGACCCACAATGACCATCCCTCGGGCCCACTCTCCCTGCTTAGAGACTGGCATCACATCCATTCCCAGAAAAACCTGAAAGGTAGGGCAAGAGAGAAGCCCTCTGCCATGATCAGCACCCACTTTCTCCCCTAGGCTCTCAGTGCTGGCAGGGCATTCCCAGCTCAGAGGTTCAGGGTGCAGGCAAGCTGAGCACCCACTGCTGATTAGCTTAAGCGCTCGGCAAGAAAAGTGAGGTCAAATTCGGGAAGATAACTGTCTGCCAGGTTAGCCCGAGCCAAGTCCACAAGCATCATGGGAGTCATGATACAAAGTCCCCAGGCTCCCTGTACTCTCTCCAGAAATAAGGAAAACCCTGAAGCAACAGCTTTCAAGGCTCCTTCACCATCTACAGGAATACTCTAGGCTGGTAACTCTGTGAGGCTGCCATCCTGCCTGAGAGAGGGGCACAGCTACCTTAAGGTGCACAGGGGGCCAGCAGCATACAGAAGCTCCACACCTGTGCATGCAGAAGGGACAGGTAGTACCAACTCTAAGAATATGCCAGCATATGGGATTGGTTTAAGTACAGGAAAGCCAAAAGCTGAGGCAACCTGGTTGGTTTTTCCAAGACCTTTCCATAGAACAGCACCTGTGCAAACAGAGTTGGACGCAGGGAAGATGACTTACGTGGGGCCATCAGTGATGAGAGCCAGGATGTGGCTCATGTCCACTGTATAGGTCTCCAGGTCAGGGTAGGGCAGGCTGTGGGGTTCCTGGCGCTCCAGCATTTTCTTATCATCATACACGAAGAGGATGCCCCCCTGCATGCGGACCAAATAACCCAAGTTGGAGGGAGCATCATCCAGGCAGTAAGGGTCTTCCTGGGGCAGTGGGGGTGGGTGGAATTCTGCAAAACAGGATTGAATGATGGCAAAGTACCCTTGACCTTATGAGTTCACATGGCCTCAAAAGTCACATTCTCAGTAAGGCCTGTGCTAGTCATTCTATCTCAAACCCAACTACCATCTGCCCCAACATCCCATGTTTCCTCCCCTGATTTATTTTGTAAAATAATTTCACTGATCTTGGGTAGTATATATTCTATATAGGAATAGGATCACACCTCTGCCTAGACACATCAGGGACACCAGGCATATTATAAAGGGCATTTATGTCTATTACTAAGAGCACAGACAGCACCTGGGACTTCCCAGGGAGAACAATTAATTGTCTGTCCTCCCACATCTTCCTAAGTCCAGGATGGCCAAGGGGCCAGATGAAGAAGCCACTCCCTTCCCCCAAATGACCACAGAATAGGGAGTTTTTCTCCCACCAGCAGGAAATGTCAAGAAGCTGTCTGGTCCCATGAGTGTGGGTTAAGTTGGCCCACAGTAGGCAGAGTATAAGGATATGCCTCTTGGCTATTTCCCAGCTATGAGACTTCAAGGAAACCACTGCACCCGTCTGATCCTGCCTGCTCACCTGAGGATAACACCTCTTGCCTTAATGCACTGCTATGAGGACCGCAGCAGTGGAGATAGGGAAAATGCTTTGTAAGCAGTAATGCAGGGCATAACCTCATTACCCTCATAATGAGTATTCCTGACTCTTGATAAGCTCTGTCTTTGACCAAGACAGGTTCTGCTTAATAGCAGTAGAACTGGGGGCTTCAGTTCTGCACATCAGCCAATCCCATATAAGGTCCAGTTACCCAGCTGCCTGCCCAGGTAGGATGAATCCCTGGAATCCTCATCAAAGGAAGTCACCAAAGGAGGGTAACTGCCAGAGTGTTCCCCACCAGTTTCAGAACAGACTTCCCCCTAGCACACTCTTGAGGCATCACAGGGGTTGAAGCAACACAGAGGTGAGGTTTGATGTCCCCACATCAGACACAGCCACAGGCAGCTCAGGAACACCCTCAAAAGCACCGGCCTGTGAGATGCAGACAGATACTAAAACCAAGGGGGAAGCCACAGCCTCCACCACGCTCGTGCCCAGTTTCCCTGAGTACTCTGTTTCATATAAAGCACACATTTGATAGTCATTCCTCTCTGCCCTCGCCCAAATGGGGGCAGACAGACAAAGAAATGGGCCCAGAGGGCAGAGATTTATTCAGGTGCAGATCATAGCACATGTTCAAAGTCCAGGTGTCAGAGCACCAAAGAACACAGAGACGAGAAATCGCTCAGCATCGAGGATGCCCTGGGGGGGCAGTCAGGGTCCAGGGCACTGGCACAGACCGCCGGGCCTGTATCTGATCTCATAACTCACAGCCTTCACTCAGCCTAGGACCTTCAGGAGCCCAGCGGACTCCACCAGAAACCCTCCTGTCCTCTCTGATCTCCTCCAAACTCCACAGCATAAATGTAGCTACCGTTTATTGAATACTCACTAGATGCCAGAACTGCACTAAGTAATTCACATGCTTTCTTTCATTGAATCCTCACAACAGGCCCAAGAGTGATGTTATTAGCATTCCCATTTCATAGATTGAGAAACTGAGGTTGGAGAGATATCTTGCCCAAGAAAGTGGTGGCGCTTAGATCAGAATGTAGGTGTGTTTGACCAATTCCCATGCCCCTGGAATATGCCCTCTGCACCTACCTCACCCCACCCCACCACCAATTCAGCATTTACTCCCAGTCATGTTGTTTTAAACATCCCACATGAAACAGCTTGTCTCCCTAGAGACCCCCAAGACTAAGGACTACTTTTAACTTCTATAACTCAGGTCTACCTGGAGTGAAGTACACAGTGAACATGGAATCAAGCCTTGGGGAAGCCAGCGAACCCCACCTATAGCCACAGCACCCTACCTGGGAGGCCTTCTTCTGGAGGTGCAGGGTCCACCCGCCGATGTCCCAGGTACTGGGCCGTGGTCCTCGGGAAGCGGTGGTAAGCAAGCCGCGCATACTTCTCCCGGATCATCAGGGCCTTGGCCAGGCTCTTGGCGGCCTGCTCATAGTCCTCCACAGTGATCTGCAAGGGAGGGTTGCAGAAAAGAGTTCACAGAGCAGACCTGAGACCACTGGCCTTGCAAAGTTGGTCCCTGGTTGGCAGTTGCAAACTTGGGTTTCGAGAACGTTCCAACCATTTCTTGACTAGCAGGAGCAATTCACTGTGCCTAAATTGTTTGCAAAAACATTATGTTTATGCTGAATACCTAATTCCTGGGAGTCTGGGGCTTGGGGTGTGCTATGCATATGTGTAACCAGCCCCAATAAAAACCTTGGGTGCTCAATCTCTAATGAGCCTCCACGGTAGAAGGCACTTCACACATGTTGTCACAATTGGGTACTGAAGAAATTGTGTTCTGGTGTCTCCACAGTGAGGGGACCCAGGGAGCCTACAGCTGGTCTCTCCAGACCCCCACTAACACAAACCTTGCCACCACCCAATACCATGCTGACTTCGCCCCTTCCTCTCTGCCCTTCCACTGCACACCCTTCCACTGCAATAAGTCCTAGTCACGAGCACAGCTACGTGCTGAGTCGAGAGTCCTAGCAAATCACTGAACCTGGGATGGTCTTGGGTTCCCCGACCTGGGAGGAGAGTTAGGGTGCTGGGAGGGAGGTGGACACTCTGTCCTGCACACCCCAAGGCTGACCTTACATGCTGCTGATTAAACCACAAACTTGCTGTTGCAAAGCCTGGTCATGTCCCTGACGAGGAAAGCACCATCATCCTCAGCTGAGAAACACGAGTCCTTCAGAGGTAAAAATAAAAACTCCTGTGTGTTCTGCCTAATGTTTTGCCTACCCAGGCTCCCAATTCATCTGGTAATCAATCCAGTTCATCTAGTCAACAAGTGCTTATTGGCATGTTCCATGCCAGACACTTTCTGTAGATTTCATTTGGTCCTCACTACAACCATTTTACAAATGGGGAAACTAAGGCTCAGAGAGGATAAATCACTCTCTAGGAAGTTTGTTTTTTTTTACTTTATTTATTTATTTATTTAGAAGAACTGGGGTGTAGATCAAAGGTGCAGGGGGTGGGCATGAGAGGATTCACCAGAGGCAGAGTGGAGAGCAGAACAGGCAGATCTACTGAAATACACTTCTAAGGGGAGCAGCAGGCAAGACAGGAGAGGTCTGCTGCGTCATGTGGGTCAGCTCCCTGACCGGAGATCGAACTCAGCCCATGAGTGGGCTGAGACTTAGCCCCTAGGCCACCAGGGAAGTCTCCTAGGAAGTTTCAAAGTCAAACTTCAGACTGTGACCTAATTGATTCCCAAAGGTCAAGGATGTTCTGCTTTCCTGGAGCTGCCTCGTGTTCAAAGATGACTGAAATAAATTCTCACCCTCCAGTGGGTTCATTAATCTTAGTCTGTTTGGGGAAGATGTGTGTGGCAGAAATCTGACTGTGCTTGGGAAGACAAGCAACTAAACAACAGTCCTAACAGGATAAGTGACACAGCAGAAGGAAGCACAGGATGCTGCTGGAGCAGAGAGCAGGGAGGGGTGAGGCCTGGGAGTTTCCTCTTTGGCTTTAATTAAAATTCATTTTTAGCTTTGAAATATTTTAAACATCCCAAAAAGCACAGATGTAATGACAGACAGCCATTCCAGAGCTGTCAGTTTTAATATTTTTCATCATAGTTTCAGATCTATTAAAGAGTTGACTAAATAAATCATCACAGATATGGCTAAAACTCTACCCTCACTCCTCCACCCACTCCACCCTCAGAAGAAGAAGTTAGCATACATTGTTCCTATGAATATCTTTATGTTTTTACTAAATATGCTTCTTACTTTTTCCTAAGGAGGAAGCTTCTCCTTTCCTAGCTCCAATTGTCTCCAGGAGAGTACGTTAATTCCACTTTACACCTTCCAGTGGGAGGCTTCTGACAGCAGCAGGAATAGGACAGGAACGGCTTCGACAAAAATAAATCCCTGCCAGTGACAAGCCCAAACACGTGGTCTGTGGAAGTGATGGAGTCAGCATGTCAAGGGACCCAGGCCACGCTGAAGTTACTGAGTGGGTGCTCAGGATCCCAATGGACCAGTGCCCACCAGCCAGTTTGTAGGCACTGCTGATCCCATACCCAGCAGCAGAGCCCTTGAGGTCATGGTAATCTGCAAGGTCAGCCTGCCTCTCATGGACGCATTGCTCTCTGGGGACCAATTGCCCAGTTCAGGGTCTCTATACCCTACAACATGCCAGCCAGAATACTGAAGAAGCCAGTTAAACCCACTTAGTCAATGCCCTCCCATTCACTTGGATGTCAGCCCACCTCCATTCAACCACTGCTCTACCCACAAGCTGGAGGGTGGGTGGACACCCATAACTCCTGGACAGGCGACTGCTTCTTCAGACAAGGTTGCATTATTTCCTATCTGAACAAAATTCCCACCCATAGGAACTTAACTAAAATAAAGTACTTAAGTACTTACTTAAGTAAAATGAAGGTACATCCACACAATAGAATACTCTGCACTTATATTTTTAAAAAGGCAGTTCTTTATACATTAATGAAGCATTACCTCCAAGACATTTGTTCTATCAAGTGAAAAAATCAAGGTGCAATATAATGTATACAGCAGACTACCATTAGTGCAAAAATAAAGAAATAAACTCTGGGTGCATATGAAATTATAGGTACATAGGACATATGAGTGAGAACACACAAGAAACCAAAACCAATGGTTGCCTCTGAAGATGGGAATTGGGTGGATGAGGGATATGATTTTTGTCCATTTCAAATGTTATACATATGCAAGAATTCTCAGTCACACAAAGAATAAAATCTGTTTTAAAGCTAGGGAATTTTATTTTGAAAGTAAAAAGCTACTGGGGCCTCCCTGGTGGTGCAGCAGTTTAGCGCTGCGCTGTGGAGCTGTCGGCAGCGGCGACGCGAGTTCAACGCCCGGCCGGGGAGTTTCCCACATGGCGCAGCAGACCTCTCCTGCCTCGCCCGCTGCTCCCTTCAGCAGTGTGTTTCTGTCCATCTGCCTGTTCTGCTCCCCACTCTGTCTCTGGTGAGCCCCCTAGCCGCCCCATTCCTCTGGCCTGTATCCCAGCTTGTATGCATAAATAAATAAATCTTTAAAAAAAAAAGTAAAAAGCTACTATTTCTTAGATGTGCTATAGGTTCTGAAATTGCCGTTAAAAAGAATAGCAAAAGAGAGAATAGTAGGCTGAGCACCAGGGAGCTAGAACAAAACTTAACCCTGGTACTAGCTTAATGATAGCTTCCTTCAAGAAGTAGGAGACAAAAACACGTTATCAAAACAGGTAAAACTAGCACTTACTAATTAACTTGGCATAAACTAACTTGGTATTAACCAAACTAGTTCACTTCCTCATCAAGACCTTATCCCTTATGGGACACACGGGAGTCCTTCGCAGGTGGCTGTAGACCGGCTGTGGGACAGGTGTCTGGGAGGCTGCGGGTCCTCTGACACCAGTTAGTGCAAGCAGTAGGCTAGTTTCTGGCACTGGACACTTCTAAGTGGCAATGCTGGGGAGAACTAACTAACTTGGTATAAACTAAATGGTATACTGACACAGCAGAGAGCAGGAAGGGCTGAGGCCTGGGAGCTTCCTCCTGGGCTCTAATTAAAAATTCACTTTTAGTTTTGAAATATTTTAAACATACCAAAAAGTACTGAAGGTAACATGACAGATTTCTATTCCACAGCTGACAATTTTAATATTCTTCATCATTGTTTCAGATCTTGTAAAGAGTTAAATAAATAGGACACGCCCCCAAAACATGGCGGCGAACAGACGCTAGGATCAGGCTCTCCTGCAAAAAATCGATTCTTGGAGAAAAATATCCCTAACTTTGAGAGCTGTCTCAATGAGAACCGGATACCCTACGCAATACAATTGACCCTGGGGGTGCTTTGGACTTATAAATAAACTGAAGAGTCGGAGTAAAGAGAAGAGAGGGGACATCTAATCCCACACAAAGGAGGAGCAGAGAGGAGAGATGGGCGGACCAGCTCCCCCTGAGAGCCACTGAATACAAGGTTAGAAACTGCGGTGAGGTCGGAGGGCGCCGGCCAGCCGACTGGGAGCGCGACCCCCACTCCCCCACCCCACGACCCCCCTC
>PVIJ01020849.1:0-19909 GCA_004024925.1 Scalopus aquaticus | reverse complement strand
TCTTTCAAGATTTTGCTGAGATGTATGTCATGTAGAGTTTTGCCTATATTTTCTTCTATACATTTTATGGTTTCTGGTCTTACATCCAGGTCTTTTATCCATTTTGAGTTGACTTTTGTGCAGGGTGTGAGGTAGTAGTCTAGCTTCATTTTTTTGCATGTGGCTGTCCAGTTTTCCCAGCACCATTTATTGAATAGAGTGTCCTTGTTCCACTGCATTTTCTTTGCTCCTTTGTCAAAGATTAGTTGTTCATAGATATGTGGCTTTAATTCTGGGTATTCTATTCGGTTCCATTGGTCTTTCTGTCTGTTTTTGTTCCAGTATGAAATTCATATGGAACCACAAAAAACCTCGCATTACTAAAGCCCTCCTAACTAAAAAGAAAGAAAATGGAGGAATTTCACTCCCTGATTTCAAACTATATTACAAAGCCATAATAATAATTAGGTCCACTCTTAAATCGTTCTCCCTACTAATGGTTTCTTACTGAATATCTACCCTTTGTAAAGACTGTAGTGGCCTCTACAAGGGATGCTAAACTGGTTGACACAGAGAGATGAGGCCAGGACTCTGTACAATGCAGAATGGGCGATGGCCATAAAAGAGATATAAAGTTGTGTTTCTGTGTTGAAGGAGTCATTTCAGTCTTAGTGGATCAGAGAAATTTTTACAGAGGGAGTAATGCTTGAGCAGGGACTTGGAGAATAGGTTTGATTTAGCAGCTGGAGAAAGCAAACTGCAGCCTAGGGGCCAAATCTATCCCCCTCCCTGCCACCTGTTTTTAGAAATAAAGTTGTACTGAAACACAGCCATGGCCATTCATTGATGTATTGTCTATAGCTGCTTTCATGCAATAATGGCAGAGTTGAGTAATTGTGACCAGACTGGGTAGCCCTCAAAGCCTAAATAATTTACTGTCTGCATCTTTACAGAACTATGCAGCTCCTAGTTTAAAGTCAGTGGCTTGAGTGACTTGATATATAGCCTTGCTATTTAGACTTGATGTAGGCCAAAATGTATGACTTCATTTGGTAACCATTCTGGAAACAGAATGCTTTTGGCCTTGGGAGTGTTTGAGTGTTCGCAATGGTATTGAACTTCAGGACAAGGGGTGTGGTACACGGATTGTAGAAGAGAGCTGTAACAGGCGGGAAGAAATATTGAGAAATTCATGTTGTCACCTAAATGAAAAATAATGAATGATGAGAGGGAAAAGATGCAAAAGATATTATGAATAGAGCTCTGCCAGGGTGAACCAAAAGAAAGAGAGAATTAAGGATATTCATGGGTCTTGAACCTCAGTGATTGAGAATGTTAGTGATTCATCCTACAAAATATTTTCACCTGGAAAGGATGAATTGGCTACTCCCAACCCTATCCTAATTAGGAGGAGGGATAAAGCTGGAGTGGCCTTATCCCTCCAGAGCTGCTACTGTTGAGAGAAGAGGAATTATGAAGCTATTGTTACAGAGGGAGACCCAAAACTTTGGGAAAATATCTAGTTATTCACCATGAAATCAGTCTATGCTGTGTCTGAGAATAAAGTTTTGACTGAGCTAGAGGGGCATCCTTATATTTTAGGTCACTTTTCGAGACTGTCAGATATACAAAATGCTTAGTAACATTTGATATTTCATGTCACAAGGAATTTTTTTGTATAAGTATGCCCCAAATATTACATGGGACATATTTTTACTAAAAATTACTTGTTCATGATCTGAAATGTATGTATTATTGAACATTATTTTTTAATATTAATTTTTTTTTTTTTGCATAGAACTGTGGTGTAGACTAAAGGTGTGGGGTGGGGGTTGGATTCACCAGAGAAAGAGAGGGGAGCAGAATAGGCAGATTTACTGAAATACATTACTAAGGGGAGCAGCAGGCGATACCCAAGAGGTCTGCTGCGCCACATGTGGTTTAGTTCCCTGGCTGGGGATCACACTCAGGCCCTCGTGGTGATAGCACTGAGACTTAACCCATAGGCCATGAGGGAGGCCCCCAAACATCAATTACATTAAATAACTTTTTAGTTGTATGTCCCAAATATGAGATACATTTATATTTTAAAAAATCATCTGTTGGTTATCTAAAATTCAAATTTTAATTGGGATTTTTTTTTCCAAATCTGATAACCATACTTAAAAGGGAGTTTAAATTTTGGGGAAACTGAAAAAGAACTAGGATACCTGTATTTGTTTACCCTCATAAGAGCAGTGTTGATGCCTTCAGTCTTTCTGGAACCCATCTGAGCAAAGGACAGATCAATGAATATCAGGCCAGAGTGTAAGACTGTTTCAGAGTTCTGACAGGATGAACCAAAGAGTGAGTGGAGTTTCCAGTGGTGGCAGTTTGGGCATTGTTTTGCAACCACCCTAAGCAGGGTAGGTTCACCATCGGGTCTAGTGATTTGAAAAAGAATTTTGGAGCCCTTGGCATCATTTTCACACATTTTTTTTTTGATGTTTCAATAAAGCTTTATTTACTAAAATAGACTGCAGGTCTGATTTAGCTGGTGGGCCTCTGCTTGCGCATTCCTGGTTCATCAAGATATATACTCTTTCAACCAGAGGAGGCAAGACCTGCCCTACCTGGGAACACATCTGAGAACCATTACACATAGAAGTGAGACTATCCCCATAGCTGGATGTGTACAACCTCGACTTTGGAATTTTAGGGAATGAGGCTGTGCCCTTTGACCTCAGACAAACTCAGCAGCCAGAATTCACTCTTCATGCTGTTAGGACTCTGTGTGTATGTGTGTGTGTGTGTGTGTGTGTGTGTGTGTGTGTGTGTGTGTGTGTGTAGACTGCTTTATCATATTCCTTTTTGCCTTTATCTAGCTTCCTCACTAGAGAGATGATACAAACAAAGACATGTGGGTTTATATTAAAATCTTTGTTGGGTGGCATGTCTGCTCTATTTCCAGCTCCCTAGCAACAGCTGTATCATTCTTTTATAAATCTTTTCATGGGAATTCTAGCTTTTCTGTGTAGGTCTCTGTCACTGTCTATTGTCTCTCTGTATCTTTCCCTCTGTGCCTGCTTCTCTCTCTCTTTCCCTCTCCCTCACCCTCTCCTTTCCTTTCCAGCGTCTCTGTGTCTCTGTCTCTCTGCATGTTTCTTTTTCTCTGGTGTAATTTCTCACATTAGCCACCGTCCATTTCTTTGATTCCTTCTTGGCAACAAGAGTTACAGCACCATTATGATCAAGCAGTCCTGCTTCACTGTTACCTTAAAATAATAATGTTTCATGGTGACAAATGGATATAGTTAACAATGAGAGTAAAATGCTTAGCAGGCAGGGATGTGACTGGGTCAGATTTCTCTGCAAGGCAAAAGCAGAGTGGCCTGGGAATCTCTAAAGAAAAGAATGTTTATGTGAGGATAGCTGGTGATATGTGCCAGGTGGACACCTCCACTGCGTTATTCTTAATTTAGCTCCTGTGAATGTCAAGAGTAAGTTCTCAAAGGCAAAACTAGGGCTATCGTTAATTTACTTAAGTTTGTCATTGTCTTAAGAAAATTAAAAAAAATAATAATAGATCTTAAAATCTGACTTTACATTGAGTGCTATTTGTTTTTGACAAAATATTAAAAACAAAGCAATCTGGGTTAATGAAGGCATATAATCCTTTTTGTACGCTAGTGACTGAAATTTTTACATTGTGTTGGAAAAGTCCCAATTAAAATAAAAAAAAGAAAATGACTTTTTCTAGTCTTCCTTTCCTTCCCTACCACTATGAGGAGGAAAAAGAAGCCTAATATAGCCAAGAAATCTTCCAACCAAATGCTGTTTGCACGCACATGTGTGCACGTCTGTTTTGCACACTGCACGTGTGCCTTCCCCTGGGTACAGATGGCTACTCCAGGAGCAGCACATGTGGGATGTATGTGTCTGAAAGCTGGCTTGGTTGTGTGCACATGGAAAGGAGAAAACAGGAGAGTGAGGTAAAAACCACACAAGCCTAAATCAAAAGCAAGTGTTTTACCATGAGGAGAGCAGGCGGACCTTGCTTTATGCACATGCCACTCTTTCTTTGCCGCCCAGACCGATCTTTGAAATAAAATAAAGAAGCGTGGCAAACTAACTGAAACATAGGTAGAAATAATATATTTGGGTTTCAGAAAGAAAGAAAAAATAACCTGGCATAGCTTGAAAGGCACTCATTTCATAACAACACATGTGCAAAGAATTACAATAATTGCAGCACACACATCGGTAACAGACAGAGTGAACAATGAATATTAAAAACACATTCCTAGAGCTGGCCCCGTGGCTTGGCAGCAGCACACAGTGTGGAGACCTGCTGTGGAGTCAAAGGAAGGCTCTCAACTCCCAGAACTGACAGGGCTTGGCAGGAGCTGAGGTGAGGCCCTTTGGTGTGCAAGAAAAGAGGAGGGAGGAAGGTGGCAGTCACTGTCCCAGTCGCTGTGACGTAAGTGGCAGAGCCTCTAACATGGCTCCAGGAGGGTTTCAAAGAGGAGATCTGCCTTCAGCCTTTTGGGGCACTGGTTCTGAGCTGAATTCTACCCAGACTGAGGAGGAGTGACGAGCATAGAAAAACAAACACCGGAGAACAAACAGACAGAAGGTAATGCTGGGAACACCCAGTTAGTGCCTTGGATGAACATTCCAGGCTTTCTCCCTCTCAAGGTTTGCCTACAGCATGATCTAGCATGATGAACTTCACTGCTGTGGAGACATAAACTGGGAACGTGTTTATCTTCCACAGGCTAAATTCATTGATCTGCCTTTTTCCTGTCAATATTTGCTATGTGATGGGATTAAAGTCTATGGGGTGATAAATTTCCCCAGTTGTGTGTTCCAGAACCTTCAAAGGTACATTAACCAAACATCCAAGGTACACAATGATCTTTTCATAGTGAATCCCTTCTATTGTCGGCAAAGACAAAGATCCTTCTCTTAAGTACAGCTTTGGTTTTGAATGTTCAGATTTTGCTTCTCACCATTGGCAAGGAATTGATTCCTCTGACTCCTTGTAACTTTGGTGATGAGAAAGGTCAGAGGGTGAGAATCTCTAACCAGAATTTGATTCACATACTAGGAGTTAAGTGCTGAGAAGGTTTATTCTATGGACCAAGAATATCCAAGAATAAGTCCTGAGAAGTTTTATTCTATGGACCAAGAATATCCAAGGTGTTAGTAAGGTAGAGAATTTGTGGTGATCTAAATTTGAATGTGAAAAAAATAAACATGACATCTTTATTTTTGCTAATCTCTGGAATTTAGCATTCCTTTCATTACAAATGTAAGAAACAAACAACAATAGCATTAGCAATTTTTACGAGTAAGTTACCAGTAGGGTTCAAGGATGTTTTCATGTCATTTCCTGTCATTTCCAATATCTTCAATTATTATTTATGCTTATAACTATCTGGAATTATGGTAATTGTTAGACCTACTACAGTCTTGCTGCTATATGCATTAGTGAAGGAGCACGTAGCATAACAAAATACTTTGATAACTATAGTTCATCTTACTTTCCTTTGGCACAATTGCTTTCCCTTGGCATAAAAAATAAACCTCATATTTTGCCCAGTATCAAATTTTTTTTTTGGTTCCCTGATCAGAAATGAGCTTGCTGGGAACAGAATCAGATAATACTGATTATAATTTTATTATTTTTACATAGATTATTCTGAGAAGGGGTCTACAGACCAATTGACTACACTGCTGGAGGGTTTCATGAAACATACATTTCCCAGTCACAAGAAAGATCCAGTTTCTAAAGCAGTTACCATGAGCTGGGGCCTCCACACAGAGAATCCCATAGTGGAACTGCCCTATGCATGTTTGTACATATGGGGGAGAGAAGAGAAGGGCAAACATATGTTTCCAGATGTAATGCTGACTAACAAGACTTCTTATTATCTACTCTTTAGATATGTTTAACAAATGTCTTCTTCAATGATTTGTAGCAGAGCTCTAAAAAGAAAAGAAACCACTCAAACAACTTTCCAGGTTGTCCAGATGCAGGATTTTTCTGATCCTGTTTGCTATTGACTCACAGTTGACAGAGTAGAGAAGGGCTAATGATGAACTAATTGTATTTACCAGTTTCTGCACTAAGGGTAGAAGGACAGAGAATAGCCATAGGGGTGGTGGTGAAATAATTGTTATGTGTTCCTGTGACAGAGATAGGAGCATCTGCACAGTTTCAGGAATGGGCATCATTTCCCCAGTCCCCACTTCCATACCACCAATATCTCATCCTTGGACTACAACTCCCAGCAGGCCATGACTAGACTTCCAGAAGGGGGGGGTGGGAGGCAATGAGCCAGGTAACCATTGGTGTGGAATGAGAAAAGGGAGAGTCATGTGGACGACTGCTCCCAGCCTTTGCTCTGGGTGGCTTTAGCTCCTTTGGGTAAGCAGGGGCTTCAGAAACAAAGGCATCTTGACTTTGTGGTGGATTATCGAACTTGGGTGGCATATTATGAATTTTGGGTTTATCTTTCTCTCCCTGACTTCTAAGACTTATCCCACAAAATTGCTTGGTTTTCCATGCCAGCAGGTACCTTGAACTCATCCTCATGGCAGCTCAGTTCTCTGCCCTGCCTGATTGGCTGGGTTTGCATCCAAGGGAATGGGTGATTTCAGCATTTCACCAATTAAAAAGTAATGATTTATTTGATTTACTAAAACCTGAAGCCCTGCTGGACTCTTGTACCAATGCATACCCTAGCACTAGAAGGGATGCTGGGAGAAATAGGTCTACTCACCATTCCCTATTATGTAAACCTCAGCATCTGGTTTGTAAGGACAAAAATACTATAATGAAAGAAAATATGTAAAATATTAGTGATCTTTGTAGACACCTTTAAAAATTTATAGAGAAATAGTATTTTACTAGAATTCTCAATACAGTCATATAGGAAAGTTGGACAATGAAAGAAAGGAAGGAAGGAGGAAAAGGTGAGGGAGGAAGAAGGGAAGGGAAATTTGATAAGGTCTATGTGTACTATATACCATACACTATATTAGTTTTTAAAATACATTCACGTATCTCTTTTAATACTTTCAACTATTCTATGAGATATTAGCACCATTTCTTCAGGTGGAGCAAGTTTAAGAAATGAAATAACTTGACTGAGGTCACAGAGTAGTAAGTGGGTATTAAAGTCAGATTTTTCTGATCCTCAAACTTACTTTTCCATTATTTCAAGTGGTTAAGATTACAAAAAAAAAAACAAAAAACAAAAAACAAAAAAACAAAACCCCAAAAAACTGTGACTGAATTCTTTAAACCCGAGAAGTTGTTGTAGCAGTGGAAGGATCATATTTCAAGTTAGGAACATAAATGGCAATATCGTAGCAGTTACTTGTTGTTAAAAGCAACTTTATAATATCTAACAAAATTGTTTCTTATATGCAGACAAATGGACTGTCAGCCTATTCTAATTATTAAGTAAATATAAAAATAGCCTCCTGAAATTTAAGAGTTCCTTGATGATCTACTTACTTGCCAACACAATGATTCCCTATGTCAGAAACTGTCATCATCATTCCCTATTTATAAGAAACATGAGAACTTGCCTGGTGCATACGAGAGCAAATTTCTTCATATTCTAAGTGTGCTTCTGTGCCAGTCGCCTTCCTAACTTACTGTATTTGAGGAGTACCCAGGCCATAGCCACCAACAATTAAGAATAAAGTAACAAAACTAAATCTCAGGGTCACGCCAGGATATCTATCAGTGAAATGCCTCCTCCCATTTCAAGGAAAATCATGATGAGAAGTGTGAATGTATTTCAGACCTCCTTAAAATAATTTCTCTTCATCAAATCACAGCAAGATATTGTAGTCTACAAGCTACAGACATTAAACACTACTTGGGGCTGATCTCCAAGGCCCCATCCAATCTTAACTTTCTGTGACTCCAGGAAGTTAACAATTGCTAAGCTAGAAAAGTCTCCAAGGGGGTCTTCAGGAAGTCTCATAGCTGTCAGAAATTAAAGGGTCCTTGACTTGAGTTTGGTTATATGAGACTACTCCTGAGCTTTCATGCTGCAGGAGTTATTCAGTCAGTATGAATAACTGGGACAAGTTATAGGATTTCAAAGACTAAGCAAATAACCTCCGATCAGAAAATTCAATTTGTTCGTGAGGTGGAGAAAGGCATCCTGCCATTAAGCAGTCAGATGGAAAACATGCAAACCACAGTTTGTGGAAGAGAAAAGAACATTAAAAGCTCTTGCCCAGAAGCACAGGCAAGTGCAGGAAACATACTCAGCAAAGTCAACGTGTCTATTGTAAATGTGGGAAGCAGGAGCCACAACACTGATTGAAATTCCAAACTGTGAAATAACCAGATACATTACTCATAGGCCAAAACCCCCAATGGGGAGCAGTGGAAAGTCTATGAGAGTTACTCACAGAGAGATGGCTTCAGAGAAAACTCTCGTCGAGTAAAAATACTTTCTGTGTCAGGTACAGCCAGGTGGCACATGCGAGTGGCAGACAAAGATGGCAGAAGGTACAATTTGATGGGGTGACCACTCTTTATTGAACAAAAAGATAACTCCTCTGAGAATAGGAAAAAAAGCTCACATTAGTTATGCAGCAAAGAATCTCAGGGAACTGCTGTGAATGGTGTGGTAGCAAAAATTATGTTTGCATTAAGAATCTCTTCAATGTCCCGAAATGGATATTACCTGGTGCAAAATCTGATGACTGCTTCTTATTGATTTCATTTTATTATTCTGGTGTGCTCTCTTTCCCATGACAAAGAAAGAACTGTGTAAAATCAGACCCTGTAGGACTGATGTTTTGGTATCTGTTGTAATATTGGGCTAGCACATTTGCTACTTTATGCAAATTTCATAAAGGGCTTCTGTTTTTCCAGAACAGTCAGGTAAACTGAATGTGAACTGGATTTCAGTCCTGCTCTGTGCTCACTCTCAGCTGGATACCCCTATGCAGTCCCTAGTGCAACATTCTCTCAGTCACTAGAAAGTTCATTCTGGTAGATGGTAGATTCTCTTATACATCAGTGGGTGCAGCAGGTGCTCTTGGTGACTGGCCATGTCCTCTCTGTCACTTGCAGCTTCACTGGTCCATTATCCATATGCTCTCGGGGTTCTTTCCTCAAGCTCCTGTTTCTCTTTCTCTGAGGGATTTTTCTAGCTTCTGGAGCACGCTGGCCAGGACAGGGATTAAAGCCCAGGAGCAGTCACTGATTAAACTGAGTTGAGTGGACCAACTCATGGGTATATCCCCATGGGTCTATCCTCCTCGTCCCAAGGTGGGTCAAACTGAAATGTGTCTGCACAGTGTTCCATGGGGTCCTCAGCAAGATGGGACCCTGCGACCTAGAGTGGCCATCTGCTTATTAACACACTCTTTGTTGACTTTCTTCCCTTCCTTGTTTCATTTCCTCATGCTCTGTCCATGTTTCCTGGAATCACCTGCTAAATACTTGAACCCAAATCCTTTTCTCCCAGTGTGCTTCGGGGGAAATTCAAATGAAGACATTGGGTTTCCTCATTGTAATTCTAACTCTTGGTTTGATGAACCTGGCAATGTGTATAGTTTTAAATCTAATTTGATCAGTATGTGACATCCTGGAAGTATTTTTTTCATAAATCTGATACACGTAGAAAGGAATAAACCATACCATAAAGAAAGAAGAAGCAAAATGGTCACCCAGAGAAAATAAAATTAGAAAAGATTCACACAGCTGTCATGAAGAAAGGTCTTTATAGGGAAATAAAACCACATCACTTGTCCTGGTGGTCAGAAGACTCAGAGACAAGGGGAGAAAAAGAAATATTCTTATTAATATCTATGCATTAGAAAATGGGCTTCAGGCTTAATGTGACTTAGTTGTGAGCTTTAGAGACTGAATGAGTAATGAGACAAGAGCACAGTTCTTTGAACCTTACTTCCAAAACTTGCTGGAAGCTGCTCAGAAAGAGATGTAAATGGGTGTTGGGAAAGATGCTGTGTAGGGCAGTGCTGCTCAGCCATCCATCAAGTTTTGAAGTTTGTCCCAAAATCTGGAGACTCAATTCATGCATTTAAGGAGCTCTTACTCTATTGTTAGATACTGAGCACGGTGCTAGGAACTGCTTTGTGGGGCCCTAAGAGATAACTGTACTCAAACTTTGTCTATAAGGAACTTGCAGTCTACTGAGGACATAAGACAAGCCAGAGCATTTGGCATGTTTCTATTATGTGGCCTGAAGAAGGTGTCTTGATTTCAGGTGGTCCTCATAGATGGATGGTGTTTGAATAACCCAAGAAAGAATCTTGTTCGTAACACAAAGTTTCATGAAAAAGCAGAGAAGGCAAAATTGATTGTGAGCTGGGGGATATAGGAAGGCCTTGGAGCTGGTTGAGTGTTCCAAAGAAAAATAAACCCAAGTAAAATGGACTAGTGTTGAATTTTCCTTGGCTCGTCAGCCGAGATCTGGGCTCACATTTGGAAATATGTCTTTCCTTCTGTCACTCTTTGGTATCTGATGGATATTTATTCAGCTTCAACCTTTTAATGTTTTTAAATGGCTTGCTGTTAAAACACCCTAAGTTGGAGTCTTTTCTTGTTTTGCTATCGATGGAAGGGTATTATTTCACTGCTTTTACTGAAGGTAAGGTGCCGTTGTTAGTTTATTCTTCAATGTCGCTCAGAAGTATACTTAAAACACAAGCATATCTCTGAAGGTAGAAAACAAAAAGATGCAAAAACGTTCCATATTTGGGAGAGTTATGCCTCCCAAAGAGAAAATAAGAGGCTGCTGAGTAAATTTGTGTCTTAACTTGTAATACTTTTTCTGGCTACCGGCTTGTAGCCACCTAACCCCTTCACACTCTCTCTGGCTTTCTTTAGGAATCACAGTGGTGCCCTCAGTAGGTGCTCCAGGTATGGAAGGAGAACAGCAAAGAATTCCGTGGGGCACCTTTAGTAGGGATGTCCTCTGATGGGCAGAGGCGCCCGCTGACCCAGTGTGGCTGGCATCTGCCAGGATTACCTTTTCATTAATTGGTGAACTGCATGAAATTGCCATTTCTGTAGGTCAACAAATGGTGGAATAGAAGCAATTTTACAGTTTGGACTAATGGTTGTGTAGGAAAACTAGTCCACCAACTAAGGAAATAAAAATAAATAAATAAATTTCAAGGCTTTTCTTTTTTCTTCTCGTGTCTGTTTTCCATTCTAGCATTGAAATCTGTACTCCTAGCAGGGATGTGCTGCATAGAATTCTTAGTAAGTCTAATGATGTCACCACAGGCAGAGGAGATTTGAATATCTCAGTTCATGAGCAGGGATGGGCAAGAAATGTCAGAGAACATGCTTGTTCTTAGAACAATCTAATAATCATTGTGTCTCTCTGGACCCCTCCCGATGATGCTGCCAGAAAGCTGATCCAATTTCCTGCCCTTCTGGGATCGGCCAACTTCTGTGTCTCCTGCTTTCCTGCTTCCAGTCAGAGAGAAATCTCTTTTATTTTTGTCTCTTACCAGGGTTTTCCAACTCAACCCTGCATCTGCATACAAACTCCCTTCTCTTCCTTTTACCTCTCCAGTGAACTTACTGTATTCTAAACATTTAGGTTTTTGGAAAGCCAAATTGGAATGACTTTGTAGACTCTTTGCTTTCTGATTATTAAAACCAACTTATCCTGGGACAAGATAAAACACAGCCTCCTTAAGTGGCACAGGAGCAGTAAGAGGAAAATGTGAAGGAAAAAGATAATTAATATCACAAAATATTTAGCTTCAAGGAGAAATTATCATGGAGTAGTAGGGGTTAGAAATGTACAAGAACTTCATCTCCTTAATAATTTTGCCCAGCCATTTTGCCCAGGTCAGACTTTTAATTCTCTTGATTAGAGGGCTTGAAGACTAAAAGAAGGTCCTGGAGTCATTTGCCTGCAGGCCCTTTTCAACAGGGGAAGTAAATTAGCATGGCCAGAACCCCACGAAGAATAAAAGGCTGCTGTGCACTTGTGAAGTAGATGGACTTTGGTTGGTTCCTACCTTGTCTGAACTAGTTTATGACAAATAATCCTAATAAAAGCACAGGAATCATTTCTAGACATTCAGAATCAGAGCAGTTTAGGCCAAAGGAACTTCTTTTTGAACCTTTGAGGTATTGCTCCCTCTCTGCATTTCTTTTGACTTTTAGAGCCATTCAAAATTTTGTTTCACCACTGCTTCAGGCTCTGTCACTGCTCATATGTGGGTAGCACTGATCTATGCTTAAATGTATTTTTCACTTAACTTTCTGTTTGTTCAGTTACCCAGGGGATTGATTCAGCTAATTTAAAAGCCACTTTTAGAAGTCTTACCTTTCCCATGCACCACTGACAGCAAATATTTCAAGCTTGAGTCAGAGAGCCACTGTCTTTGTGGAGAATATCATAATATGGGCTTGCCTTCACTGGTGAGCTCTCCTTTATGAGATCTTGCCAAGGAAGCATCTAAAGCGGTGAACTGGGGAGCACATGATGCATTTAGAAGTTGGAGTTTCAGCCAGGCAGTCTATGCAGAGGTTGCACTTGGAACGATTTAGAGAAAAGCCCGGCTGATGTACTCACTGCTCTGGAGCTTTCTGCTAAACAGTGTTTTCTGACAACAGCTTTGAAAACAGACAGAAGAGCCACACAAGAGGAATATGTGTCAGTGGGAAAATCTTTGTGCCAGATAAGAAGTGAGATATAATAAAAGTTTACGGAAGTTTCCTGTGGCATTAAGAAACAATAAAACATTTATTGGGTAAATCTTCATTTGGGGATGAGAGTCTGAATGCCAAGAAAACAAAGCAAAAACTACTGCCCACTGAGTTCAGACATTCTTTTCTTAGTTCCTTAGTATGAAAGCGGAGAGGAAGAGGTGCCTAAGCTCACTGTGAAGAAAGGGCTTGCAAGGGAAAGAAAAGGGGCAGGCCTAGGCTTGTCAATGGGGCTGACTTGTGAGCAGATGAAAAATCTAAAACAATAGTCACCGTGATGAAATGCTTCTAAATGGCCTCAGAAGGACTTGGAATGTGGCCCTGTGTGTACTATCTGACTATTTAATCTCTCTGTGTGAAAGAAGAACCCTACATGAATTCTTCTTCCACTCTGTGCAAAAGGCAGGAGAGTTCAAAAGACAGCAGTGAATGGCACCTTTGCCTCATGAGTACGGAACTAAGAGGTGTTGAAAAATCAGAGGAAAATCTTTTTTTGTCACTTATTCAATACCATAGTTATGCAATTATCAACCTTGAGGTCATAGATTTAGAAAGTTTTTCCACCTACAGAAAAAGTTACCTTTGGGGGATTCAACTTTTTTCCTTTTTTTTTTCTTTAAATACAAGAGTTCTTAAGAAAATAATTTTTCATGATCCTGTGAGTTCTCGGACTAATTTCAAGTCTGGAACTCACTTGCTCACCAAAGATGGTATGGCCTTCTTTGCCAGTTGTTTTCACAGCCTACCTTGGGGAGGATGGAATTCTTCACAGAGCTTCACAGCAGAGGGGTTCAAAGGACTTGTTTTGGGCTTGGGAGGGGATAATGAGGCTAGAGGTCCATAACCCAAAGCAGAACACACATCTCTTCTCAATCTTTGCTCTTGTCCTCTCACATTAGAGTTTGGATAAAGTCTGAAAGAAATGGAAATTTTTATGGAGAAGATTAGCCTTAGATATATTGACAAGACATCAAGGGAATAAAGTTCTTATTATGGAAAGACTCCATGTCCCTGTGAAGATAGGAAATGAATTAACTGTTAAAGGGATAGTTTTACAAGTGATTAAAAGCTTGGTAATTTTTCTCGAGTTAATTACCTCTTGTGCAAATTTGATGACTAGGGAAATGAATAAAAATTCTAGTTGTTATGTCTAGGAAATGATCGCTAATGGGTTTATCTATCCCTTTCCTCCATGTCGAGTCCCCTCCTCACACCCATCTCCCAGACTTCATACCTTTGGTGACAGAGTCAGAATTTTGTTAGATGGGATGTAATAACAATAACAATACATGCTTCATCACTAAGTGATTGGATTACATTTCCTGGGATAAGTTATTTAACCTTGTATGAACCTCAGTTATATTATCTATCAGTGAAAGGGGAATGCTCATACTTCCCCTATACCAAAAGTTGCTGTGGGAGTCAGCTATGGGGATACAAGGGTAAATGTTTGCAAACTCAATAGTACTGTGTACAAGTATGAGTTCTACAAAACATATACTCTAAGGTTGGCATTCTGTGTAGAACATGACTTCTCTGCACAGAGGATCTAATTACCTATAAAATGTAAAGAGATAGTGATGGCATTTTAAAAGCTATTGAAAATATCAGTGGATTTCTACTTTTTGAGGGACGTTCGAATGAGCACAGATGCCTTATAGCTTTTTTAAGAAGGCAAGATGCTGCCTTCTGTTCTGCCATTTTTTCCTTATAAGAGTTTCTAGACTTGTTCTTTTTTGTTAAGGTGCTTTTATTTTTAATAAATTGAGATATAATTGTCATATAACATTATATTAGTTTCAGGTGTGCAACATAATGATACAATACATGCATATATTGCAAAATGATCACCACATTAGGTCTAGTTAACAGTCATTGGCCACACACTATTATACTTCTCTTTCTTGTGATGGGAATGTTAAGATCTACTCTCATAAGAACTTTCAAGTACAGTTTATGATACAGTATTATTCACAACAAATACTCTTATTTATGTATCACTTGGTGCCCATTTCCCAGAAAGGAGAGTGAGGGTTTCATTTATCCATGCCTCTTAATCTTCCTAATAGTTGAGATTTTATAATAATTGCTTTAGCATCTGTATGTTATTAGGACCATCCAGGAGAAAGTACTTGTTTTCTATTGAGAACTGCAAATTTTCATAAGCCCAGGCCCTGCGTTTTTCAGATTTCAGACTCTAGATATATTTTATTCAAACAAAGGCAGGAGAAAGAAGGCCATATACTCTGGAAACATTTTGTCTTTGTTGAATTAATCCAAAGACAATGAAGTTTGTTTCTATCTTCATTCTGCCCAGGCATTTAAGATATATGCCTTAGTCTTTGTGCCAAATTTGGGGTAGGGTTTTGGAGTGCTAGGGGATGTGAGAGAAAATATATTTCTCTTTTATATTGACACAAATTGCTTCTTCAACTTTTATTAGTTTGTGAGCTCCCTAGGTAGGAAGAAATTTTGAATGAACTCCGCTTTTAGTGACCAGGAGTAGAAACATAAAAAGAGCTATTCACCCTCTCTGGTTACAGAGATAAGTACAAAGGGTAAATGGCATTAAGTCTGTAGTAATAGGTGCTTTAAGTACTGACCGTGATTTGAGTCTTTCGATAACTGATTCTGGGGAAGCTGGAATATTTATCAAGCCATTAGGAGAGGCTGTTTCTGGCTGATAAGATTTCTTCAACTGATGAGGCCCACCTGAAGACTTGGATGAGGCTGGCTGAATTTTTAGACATTTGCAGTGAAAGCAGAAAATTTCTCCTGAAGAACAGTATAAGACATTCATCAGCAAAATTATCAACCTGTCTTCTGGGGCCAGTGTAAGGAATCTTCATGAAACAGAGTTGGTGAATGCTCTGCCATATCAGGTGAATGGATACTGTACTCAGACCTGGCTAGTAAGTAACAGTTTCACTAATTGGGAGGTCAAGGAAGTAGAGAATTGGATAAAAGAGACAGAAGAGTTACTGATCTATGAATCTATTTTTCAGAAAAATCTCACCCTGAACTGCCAGGTGCCAATTACGTGATTACCTGAAGCTTAAACAAATTGAAATCATACATTTCATATAACTCCAGGACCTTATTTTGGCTTATTACTGGCAGGAGAAGTTGCAGTGCAGGAAATATTAAAGTTAAAAACCAATAGCAGTGAAGCAGTCACCTGCATTTTATTTTACCTCTCTGTAAAGTTTTGCAACCATGAGCAACCTTAGCACCAGCTTGTACATTTTGACTTTAAAAAAAATACAAATTGACACTCACATACTTAAAATCTACAATTTTAGTTGACTTTTAAAACTTAAACTTGTATTCCAGATCGATTCTATTTTTAAGGGAAAATCTAGGGTGAGAGACATGTATGTTGACCATTATATGGTGGTAGAGTAGCCTCTTCAAATTTATGGGCCATATCTCTCACTGTCTTTAGTGGAACATCCTTCCTGTCTTCTCCTTGGTTGTTTAAATTTGCCCTTCAGTTAACAACATAAAATTTCCCTCTTTCTAGGCTCAAACTATTTGCTGCCAACATTTGCCTAAAATTTGCTTATGAGAAATACTATTTAGAGAGGATTACCTGGAAGATAATTATTTTATACCACTTGATATCCTGGATTTTTATCTCAGGATCAAACCAGGTCACTAAAGGAATGACTATTTACATCTTACTGGTTTTCCCCCCACCATTGAAAAATCATTTTTAGAATTGTCAATTGGTGTTATACTTCTACTTGCTCTGAAGAATTCTTTACCAAATGTCCTGTGTAATTTGCTCTTGTCAGGTTAGCTGTGGTGGAAGGCATTGATCATTTCCCACTCTACCCTCAGTCCCACCCAAACCTCTACTCTGGGTAAAGGAGGATTCAGTCTTCCCAACTGGGCCAAGTGTGTGCTCATGCGCCTGCATGTACCTGTGTGCACACGTGTATCATGTGCATGCCTGCCTGTGTATAAATGTGTGTCCTAGCATCTGATGTGTTTTCCTTTCATCAGCACTTGTGGTTTTTCTGACTTCCTTTTAGACTTTAGTCATGAACTATTACAGCTACCCTGGGGCCTGCTTTTGGTAACTGCCTGTGACCCTCACTGGAATTTCTTCCATTTTGTTTCATCTTGCGCTTCTCATTGGGGTGTTAAGAGCATAGACTCTGGATTCAGCTAGCCCTAGGTTAAATTCTGTTCCACTAGCTATGGCTTAAGTGATTATTATGATATTAGGAATTATATTAAGAATAATCCAATTCTCAGTTGTCACTCCTGGAGCCTTAGCCTCTCCTATCTTATTGTGAATGTTACCCGAGTGCCTCTCATGTCTTCAAAATGTTGGGGGGAATTTGTAACAAAACCACTCCAAATTCAAACCCCATTTCTTGCTATTCTGCCATTGTCCTGGTAGCCTGTGAAAGGAACACAGGATGGGGTGGGGAGACTGTCCCTGACAGTTGCTGCTGCAAAGACAGCCTGAAGTCTTCCTTGGAGGCCCCACTCCCAGGCCCCACAGTGTGTCGGTGCCTGGGAGACAACACCAGCTCCAGAAGGCTTGGGTCTTGCTTCAGAAGCAGCAGGAACCCAAGAGAAAAATCACTCTTCTTTTCCAGTGTGCTTTTCTCTACCCAGAGCAATTTCTGATATCATATTCTCAGTCTGGGGCTTGCTTGAGAGCCCAACTCTTACATTGGTGGTAAACAGATAAAATATTAAGCACCATTGTGCTTCTTAAGTCATTAGCAGTGTATGCACAGGTAATGAATTCAGCCCTAGGCTATTTGAGGTCTGTTGTTTTTATTTCCCACCCACAAGACACACTTTTCAGTAATGAACTCTCCCTGCACAAGATGAGGGACACAAGGTTTGGAATGCCTCTTTTCTGCCAGAAACTCTGCCCCTGGGGGCTCCAAACCCTCTAGCAGGAGTAGAGAGGAAGAAAAGGCAATCATATAGCTTTCTAGCCTTATTGACTGGCTGGATGAAAACAAGTTTATTTCTTGAATTAAATTATTGGTTTGAAACAGTTTGTTGGATCTAAAATTTATAAAACTCGATCAAAAGTTAAATAGCACACACTTTTTCCTTTCCGTAATTATTTAGAATTCCTCATTAGTTAACCAATGTCTCCTTTTATTTTTATACTATTCCTAAAAGTTTGGTAAGTTCAGTCCTTTTATTTTTGATCTCTTGATGGATAAACCAAGTCTCAAAAGAAGTTAAGTGTGTTTCCAGAGGTCTCCTAAGTGAGTGGAGATAGATTTTGAAGGTGGTTTCAGCTGCCCGATCTTGTATTGAAACTTCCAAATTCTTGGTAGTTTTAACCTTAATGGTTCCCCAAAAGAAAGATTAAGTGGGGTTAACAATTCCATTTGCATGGGGGTGCCCCCATGCAAAAGGGAGAAGCATATTTCCAGTTTATATAAGATATCAGCTAAATGGATAAGCTATGTAGTCTGAAGTAATTTTTTAAGTTGCAAGACTTTGGTATGGAGCAAATTTCATAAACTGTCAAAGAAACTTTGTTTCATGTACATTTAGGATCATGAATGTGTGTGGGGGGGTTATAATATCAGAACTTTGCTGATTGCCCTTTGGACTATAAAAATCATACAGATTAAATACAAGGTATTATTTGAAACTTGCTTCTCTGCATTGGACTCATGAAGTCAGCTACTAGTTATTTCCTGCCTGGCCTGTACAATGGCTGCATTGGTCTTTTAGTTCAATGCTCTGAATTATAGTGAGGGATTGTATACACATTGTAGAGACTGTGTTTAAGAAATTATCTTCATCTGAGACATTGGAAGGGAGGGCTAGAGAGAGAAGGAGAATAGAGAATGGGAGGAAGGGGAGGAGGAGAGCAGGGTGGAATGTGGTGGAGGACTGTGGGCACTTTGGTGGTGGGAAAACTATGGTGACTATACCCAGAGGGAGAAATCTTATATTGTAAAAAAATAAACAAGGATGTTTAAAACATTAATATATTTTTAAAAAGAAGAAGTTTTCTTTAAAAATGAAAAACAGTAAGTTAGTGTTGAGTGCACTTGGTCATTTGATCTTTAAATCCAGAAATATGCTGTCGAAAAATAGAATAAAGGGTAAGGATGGGTAGAGAAAATAATTCCCCTCCAAAGTAATGTTTTGCTAAATTCATTTGAAGATAAGTACAAGCGGCTAAAGCTGAGCAGCGGTTAATGTAGTGTGGCAGAACTGTTTAGCAAGTTAGTGAGTGAATTTGTCTTCAGTGATTATCAGATATCAGGACTATTTCTGTTGTGAAAGAAAACCCAACCCAAACTGATTAAAATCAAGAGAAAATTTATTTGTTGATTAACTAAATATTCTAGGAAAATCTGATTTCAAGCAAGTTTTACTCAGCAGGTCTACCAGACCCAGTCTCTGCATCTCTGGACTTAGCTCTGTTCTCTATTCTCTAGTGGATTCCCTGGACTTCATGGTACTTCGGGGTGGTTATAGTAACTTTTTACACTCATACGGCCAAGTTAAGGTCCAAAAATTTTACAAGGTTTCATGACATCTCTAATGTGTTTATTGTAACCAGTCACTGTGGCTGGCAGAACCGGAAGTTCTGATTGGCTAAACTTTGGGTCCCAGGATATCTACGGAGTTGGGTGTGGAGTCAGCTCTGCCATTATATGGATGAGAGAGGTGGGGAGTGGATACTCAAACAGAATGGGAACTGGAAAGAAAATAGGGTGAATGGATCTCAGAGGGTCAAAGTCCAGTGTCATTACCCATAGCCACGCTATGACACAAAGCATTGTCGTTGATGGTAACAAAAAAGGAAAAAATACATTAATACAAAATTTCAAAATAACATTTTTTTATAATATATATTTTTATTGTTATTTATGTCTTTTACATTTTGTATTCCTCTTGGATAGCCCACCACCAATTCACCTGTGATCCATCTCCATGGTCCCTTGTGTTCTTTTCTACTCCACTTTGTGCCCTTATCCTCCCCTCCCCCCCCCACCCGCTGAGTGTCTCTCTCCTATTTGGTTTCCCTATAGTCCTGTTATAAGTGAAACCATTCGATATTTTTCTTTTTCTTTCTGGCTTATTTCACTGAGTATGATTCCCTCTAATTCCATCCATGTCGCTGCAAATTGCATGTGTTTATCTTCTTTCCATGATGAATAGTATTCCATTGTGTATATGTACCACATCTTCTTGATCCAATCATCT
>PVIJ01020848.1:0-19908 GCA_004024925.1 Scalopus aquaticus | reverse complement strand
CTGGAATTTGTTAACCCGAGCTGAGTAGCTTAGTTTGCATACTGGGTTTGTTCATTAATTAACAGCCTCTAGGCCAGGTTGTCCTTATCAAGACTTAATATCTAACTCAGGACTGAGTAGACCAGAGAGTGCTAGAAATGGCTGGTAGGTTCTGCTATGATGGCAAAGGACCTCCAAGGTGGTGTAGCAGCTCTTTTCTCTGATGTGAGCTTTTCTGAAGATTAAGATCCCCAAGGAGTATAATCTGAAATGTTTGCGGATCCTTGACAGAGGTCAGGGATGGTCACTGTTTTGTCAGTTTCTGGAAATGATAAAATGAGTGAAATGACTAAGGATTCTAAAAGAAAAAAAATAGGCAATAGACTTTTTAAAAATTATTTTTCCCAACAAGTCCTTTATATTTGCTACTTAAGAAAGCACTAAATAATTGCCAGCTGCTGTCTCACTGATTTGTCCATTCTCTGCTATCTGGTTGTGACAGGCAGAATTTAGAATTTGACCCCAAGATTTTGGCTCTCTGATATTATTCTCTTGGTTATACTATGTTAATTAGCAAAAATAGCTTTGCAGATGTGATTAGTAATCGCAACCTAATCGATTAGGTCACTAGTCAATTGATCTTAAAATAGGGAGACTGTTTGAGTGGAGGCAATGTAATTATGTGAACCCTTAAAGAAGAGGAAAGCCAGAAGATTCCAAGCATGAAAGTATTTGATGTGCTGTTGCTGGGTCAGAAATGGAGAGGCTGTGTTCAAGGACCAGAGAAGCCCTTTGGAGTTAAGGGCATCCCCCAGCTGACAATCAACAGGAAAACAAAGACCTCAGTCCTGTAACAGCTATGAACTAAATTTTGCCAACTACTCTATTGAGCTTGGAAGTGGGGTCTTTCCCAAAGCTTCCAGAAAGGAATGCAGCCTTGCTGACACCTTGTGAGTACCCAGTTGAACTATGCTATTTCTACCCAGACTTCTGACCAGTGTAACAATAAATATGTGTTGATTTAACCTTCAAAGTTTGTGGTAATTTTTTGTAGTAGTAGAATAAGATGACATGGTGTTTTTGTCTTTTGTTCAAAAGATGTGAGCAGTGGAGGCCGTCCTTTCTCAGGAGAAACTGACTAAGGGTCTTCATACCAAAGTTTTTTTCTTGGTTGCTGTGTTCAAAGGGATGAGGTGGCTTAGCCTCTCATTTTATAATTTAGATCTGTGCAATCCAACATGGTAGACGGTATCCAAACATAGCTTAAGATGATATTTAAATGAATTGAATGAAATAAAACTAAAAATTCAGTCTCTCAGTTGCATTAGCTACATTTTAGGTGTTTCACATCCATTTGTGTCTAATGATTACTGAATTAGAAGGCACAGATAGAATATTTCTGTTTGTACATGTTCTACAGCATGGTTCTGGTCTAGACAGTTAACAGTGATGACATCCAATTGCAACTGTTCTTTTTCTTATTTGGGTCACTGAGTGATAGGATTCCTCTACTCTCTAGTAGAATTATCACAAAGCAGAAAGCATGCAAATTTCTTCCAACTGCTGCAAGAAATATATAAATTTCGTGGAAACTTTCATGTCTCTACTTTCTTCCCTTATCAGTCACATAAATTATCTCCTAGTGATAGAGAGCCCTGGTTTGTCATAGAACATTCTAGAAATACTAGTGACAGGGTATCAAACCTTGTTTTTTTGTTCAGGATGAAGGTAAGTGGCCAAGATTTCTGTGGGCTTGGGCTGCAGTATTTTCTAAGGGTCTCCTGCTACAGTAAGACAAAGGTTGCTGCTTTGGCAGACTGATCAGGTCAACACCAAATAGGCTCTCACCTGCCTCCTTATGTTAGTTTCCAATGCTCAAAGGTGAATCTCCCTCCCCTTGAAGTATTGTTCTTTAACATCTACAAGTTGTCTGTCTCCTTTCATTGGATGGTAAGTTCCGTGAAATTTTACTCGTTTTTGTTTATTGCTCTATCTCTAGCACCTAGGTGTTGTCAGGAATGTAGTAAGTGCCACAGATACATCTGCTAAGTTAAGGGTGACTACGCCTAGGTTAGGTATTAATTTTGGTCACTAGAGGAGAGTATTCTTTGGTGACTCAGGATTTTTCTCTGGTCTAGATGAAATAGACTTTTAAGATCCTTGTGCTCCCTTTGTTTTCTGGTGAACTAGATGAAGTATATGAGAGAAAAAAGAGACCAAAGTGAAACCAAGATTTTTAGCATAAGCAAATGAAAACTGAAGTTCTGTTTGTTCTCTTTCCATGCTCCTTTGCAGCCATTGAATGTCTAGCACCTTCTGCTACATCCTCTGATTTTAGGGAGAGGGTGAACACTAGGATATTGTCACTGGCCAATATCCTCAAATCTGACTTAGTGTTGGGACTCCAGATAACTTGTATGGAATTCTCTTGCCAATTTTCCTCAATCTGACCATTTCTCTTTGTGATGATAAAGTTGAGTTCCAAAACTCAGGGCCCAAACTCTGGAACAAGGTGGCTCCCCATGGCCCTGTTGGGGCCCATTCCGAGTCATTAATTAGACTCTTTGAGAAGTTTGTCTCATGTCAGCAATACATGCTTCTAAATACTCTTCAAATTCATGATGTGAAATTTCTACTATGTAGAATAAATAGAACTGGATAGGAACCTACTGATCATTGTCAGAATACAGAGATTTCTTAACTTCTAGGGGCAGCAATAAAGCCTACCAGGGTCAGAACAGGAGTGAGGTGAGTGACATTAGGGCACATTTAGGGAAGCACTCGTTCTCGGGGCCATGTGTGTGCGATGAGAATGAGGTCCTCCTGCAAAGCTGTGCTCTGGTCACCTTGATTGCTTCATCCTAGTCCTGGCCCTACTGCCTATAGAGGAACATTTTGGTTTATTTACCAGGCAGCTGTAGCATCAAGAATAGGAACCATTTCCTACTGTTTGGCCATGACTGTGCAACAGAAAGCTGCTCTCAGAGAAAGCAAATGGCATGGAAAGGAGCCATGTTTTGGGAAACTCTGCCAATTTAGAAATTAAAACCAGTGGGAAAATGGTGAAAAACATCGAGTTTTGCTTCATGGTCAACTCAACAAGCCACCTATTGAGGACTACCTGCATTTAGTAATCATATCTACAGAATTTCTCTTACTTCTCAGATACAGCATTTAAAAAGTGTTTACTCTCTTCTGTGCATTCTTTTTACATATTACAAAAGTAAACAGAAAAATAATGGCTGCAGTGTAAAATGCTTTGTACAATCAGGTAAGGGCTTATTTTTAAGGTTGGGTTAACAAATTCCATTTTGCAAATGAGCCCAAATTGACCGAGTGATTCTAAATTAGCTCTTTAGTTTTTACCCTCAACCACTGATAATGCCGCTATTAATTTCAATTATTTAGAAGCAACATTAACACACATGAAACAAGAACAGCGATAAAGACAGAAAGGAATAAATTACTTGCTGCAAGACAGAATGACATTTTGACTGGCACAGAGAATTTTTTTCTTTCACACACTTTGTGCTTTGACATTTCACTTGCCACAAACATTTCACAAATTCTTGACCTAATCTGATGTACTGTTGTTTAGCAATTGCTGACATGACACGTTTTAACCTCAAGCTTACTGGATTCCAAATGTTACCTTTTCCTGTCAGTCAGGGTTGGATGACCTCCAAAAAACTGGCCCAGGCAAAAGTCTATGTATCTAGGAGGTTAAGTGGATTTGGCCAGAATGAGGAAAGGTTGAAGAAGGAGTTGGGAAAGGAATGAGAGAGGAGGTATCCTTCTGGGCAGTTGCATGGGGAAAAAGAGGGGAAAAGGCAGATCCCTAAGAAACCCTTTCTCTTGAGAGAAAAAATAGCCCCAAACATAAAATACCTAAGAATAAACAGAACAAAAAATAGTTGAGGCACAAGTGACTAAAACAAAACAAAATAAGATACAAACAAGATGGAAGAGATTTCAACAATTGAGAAATACATTATCTCCCTGAAAGGGAAGACTGCATTGTATAAAAATGTCACTTCTCAAATTACTTTTTACATATAACATGACTATCTCTTAGCTTTACTGCCAGTGGGTACTGGAAAGAGGTCACATTCATATTAATACTCAGATTTTCCTAGTTCATTAGCTTCTATTGACATCTTCTGCCTTCTGGGTCTTTATTCAAGAATAAGCTAATTCAGTGTGCTCTGTTCTCATCTCCTTTTTAGCGTTCTATCAGAATTTCAGCTGCAAGTAATGAAACAAGGCCACAAACAATGATATAAATAATAAAGATATTTAATTGTCCCTCATCACTAGCCCAAAGGTAGTCACTTCCAGGAGTGATGCATTGGCTTACCCAATAAAACCACCAAGGATATGGGAGCTTTCTTGTGTTTCTCTTCTTGCCAGTCTGGGAAAGTTGTTCTGCAAGTCTGAAGATCTCCAATTCCAAGCTCAGTATCCACGTAACCATGTTCAAAGTAGAAAGAAGGGGCAGGGCAAAAGGACTTTATTTTTACAAGATTCTCTCTTTTTCAATCAGGAAAGATAACTTCTTTTTCTAGATCCACCCTAGGAGACTTCCCTTTGTATATCATTAACCAAAGCTGGGTCACATTGCCAGCCTCCTAATTTAACCTTGACCAAGGGTGATTACAGCTACCATGATGGACTTTGATCAAATGCGATTCATCAGTGGGTGCTGAGAACATGACTGCCAGGACTAAGCTGTGGTTAAGTCAGCTGTGAGGAAAGGAACATGGCTGCTTGGTAAGCAACCAGTTTGCCTAAAGATGGACCCACTGGGTGTTTGAGAAAGGCTTCTCACAGGACCACTGCTCTGCTGGTTTTTCCAGATTCTTCTTTGATCTACCAGGCATAGACACTCTCCCTAGTTGCCCCTGGTCCTCAGAGTAGCAAAGTTACTTGGCTGCCTGTTGCAAAAAGAACACAGAGTGGCCTTCTCAGCAGTATGCACCACATAGCATGGACCCATAGCGACACTTCCTGTGGCCACTCTTGCACAGAAACAGCTCCTGCTGCTGACCCCTCTCCTATGGACACTGTGTGGTAGACTCTGTATGTGGGCTCCCTCACTGTCCATTCTCACTTCCCACTTCCACTTCTCCCACTTCCACTCTAAAGACTGGTAGCCAAATGTCATTTCTTATTCTCCTTTCCAGGAAAGGGTGGTTAGTGTAATAGTTTTGGGTAATGCTGTGTAATAAGAAATTTGCTCTGCTTCTGGAAAAACCTTTGCTTTCTTGTTTTTTTTTTTTAAAGATTTATTTTTTATTTATACATACAAGCTGGGGTACAGGCCAAAGGCATGAGGCGGTGAGAGGGTTCACCAGAGACAGAGCGGGCTGCAGAACAGCAGATCAGAAATACACTGCTGAGGGGAGCAGCGGGCGAGGCAGGAGAGGTCTGCCGCGCCATGTGGGACTCTCCCTGGCCGGGCGTCGAACTTGCGTCGCCGCTGCCGACAGCTTCACAGTGCAGCGCTTAACCGCTGCGCCACCGGGGAGGCCCAAAACCTTTGCTTTCTTGACAAAGGACTTGACTTCAGCTTGGTTCACTGTGCTACTCAAGTTTAATATGATCCTAGTCAAAGTATGAATAGACTTTTTAGGGAGAATGACAACAAAAGTATTGCAAAGTTTATCTGAAAGAATACACAAATGAGAATAGCTAGAATATCAACTTTATTAGAGCAGGGATTAAATGACAGTGATTTCCTATTTGTTTCTCCCAATGCTTTCATGCTTTGAAAAGACTTCCTAATTATAAAATCCATTAACTACCTCTTCTTTTGGCTTTCATTTTTAATATTAAAAAACTATCAAAAATCATAATAAGCAAACTTATGAGGCAAGCACCGAATTGGGATAAATCTCTCTGTTTCAGGATTGTGACATGGGTGCATAATCTCAGGGGGTTGGGGTGAGAAACAGTATTATTGGAGTATGGGGTCTCCTTTATATCACTGGCTGATGATAGTTTTTTATCATCTCCATATGTTGTTATTGTTTCCATTTTGTCAGTGAGGAAATTAAGAAGTTAGGTAACTTACCTAAGTTCAAGTGGGATGGACCAAAATCTAAAGACAGATATTTTTGATGATAAAAAGTGAAAATGTGCTATTTCTATTATACTCCTTTGCTGATCAAATTGTAACTGAGAAAGGTTAACTTTCCAATAGAATTAGAAATAATCAAAAGAGTGGGGCAGAAGAAGGCAATTTGAAATGGATATATATTAAAGGGGAAAGAGGCAAATGAAAATTATCTATACATTGGAGCCTAGGATCATTGGGAATGGTAGGAAGGATGTAGTAAGAATGGACTCCAAAACCATATTGCCTGTGATCTGGATGATTTTTGGTCACACATAGCCAAGGCAGTGTGTACACAGACCTTTGCTATCCAACAGATCTTTGTTGATCCCCTTTCATCACCTACTAACCACATGTAAATATAAGGATAAAACTGAATCCTTGAGTAATCCAACCACAACCTCCATCAGATTGCAGTTTTCTCTAGTCCAAAGATACTGAGGTTGGGACTCCTGCTCTTGGTGTTTTGATTCCTGTCAGATTGCACTCCCAGATACTAATGATAAAGTCCCATTTTAAAATGTAGGGATAGCAGGGAAACTTGGTTGTTGTCCACAAGAAATCAATAAACAATCTTATCCATCCATATTCCATGCATTAAATACTCCACACTGTTTTTCCTGACTTTGTGTTGCATAAAGCTTGCACAATTGTACCCACAGTTTTCACAGAATATTTAAAAACAGCTTTATTATATTTAAACAGGGGTGGCTATTGTGTATTGACAAAGGAAAAATGTAAATATGTAAAAATGATTATGCTTACCATGGATAATTTCCATTGGTAGTATTCATATGACTGAATAATAAAATTCACGATGGAATAGTTCTATTTAAAACTAGTGTTACTCAATTTACGGCCAGCTTTTCAAAACCTTAACGTCAATCATTTTCTTAGTCACACAATTATAGTTACAAATAATTTGAATTGATTAAATTTAAAAATAAAAAATTCAGTTTATGAAAGGTTACAAAACAGTAAAACTTGGCAAATTTCTTTATAAGTACAGATCAGATAGCACATGAAAATTGACTTACATTGTTTACAAAGAAATTCTTAATTCAAGTAATATGATAATAAAACACCAACTTATCAAACTGATCAATAGGCATAACTGAAGATTATCATACTATTTTTTTACCAAGTAAAAATGATTAACACAATAATTTATGTATTTTATCCTTGTATATTTAATAACAAATAAGAACTTTCAATTAAAAATGGCTATATTCTTTTCCTAGTTTATTTGCTTATTTTTAAATTTTTTTTTAAAGATTTATTTTTTATTTTTATACATACAAGCTGGGGCACAGGCCAGAGGCGTGGGGCAGCGAGAGGGTTCACTAGAGACAGAGCGGGCAGCAGAACAGGCAGATCAGAAATACACTGCTGAGGGGAGCAGTGGGCGAGGCAGGAGAGGTCTGCCGCACCATGTGGGATTCTCCCTGGCCGGGCATCGAACTCGCGTCGCCGCTGCCGACAGCTCCACAGCGCAGCGCCCAACCGCTGCGCCACCGGGGAGGCCCCTTATTTGCTTATTTTACAATTGCTCTGAGCTATTGTTTTGATGTCTGTAAAAACTGTAATTTTGCCACAAGCCTTGAAATCAACTTAGGAACAATTTGCTATCCAATTTTTCAGTAAACAATTAAACTACAGGTAAAACTAATCACAGTGCTCTGGAATGAACCATTTAGATAGTATGTGTGGATGGAAAAAACATTTTTGCTTCAGATGGTTCTTAAATATTTATAATACCATTTTTACATATGAGGCATACCTACCAAGGTAGTTCCTGGCACCTACTAAGTACTTAGGAAGTGTTTGCTGAATAAGTGATTGATATACTTTACTGAACAAATAAGTGCACATCACCATATCATAAACGCACCCTCTAATAATTATGAAATATTAAATATTAGGCAAATATTCAAATGATGTGTGGCATATTTACTGGAGAAAAGAGGGCACAAAGTCCTCAGACAAATGTTACCTCACATCTGTTTTGCTTGTTGCACAGCGTGGCAATTTTAACTACCTTTTCCAGACCCCCTTCCATTTCTGCACCTGTGAACTTGAACTTAAATATTATTAGAAAGGTTTCATCCTTCCCCTAGGGAAGCCACAATTTCACTTCTTATTTTAGAGGGAAGCTCTGTTGGATTAGATGCACTTGTACAATTTTCTCTGGCTTTTCAAAACTTCTTGTAAACTTCTTTCTTGTAGGTCCCAGATGTGAAAGAACATTCTATACTACTTTCATTTCCAGTTTATTCTACTGCTTTACTTAGGGGGCCATAATGTTTTGGCTTCATACCTTCATTTTAAGTCTCTTGCAAATCCATATAATTATGTCTCATGCCTTCATTCCAAACATTTAGTGAATATTCAGTCAATTCAATTGCATGTTTGTGTCATGAGAATTAAAAAGGACTTTTTGATTTATCAACCACCTAGGCCTAACATATGTTCTATTTGAGGATATAAAAAGGCATCACTCTTGCAGGAAATGTTATCAGAGACCACCCTGGATCCCTAAGAAAAACATGCCCGATGGTGGCTGGAGAAGGGATGGGGTGCAATAGAGAGGACCTAGAGCTCCTGAGAATTCAGCCATGAATTACTTACATCAATTGCTTGAATTTACTCAAGACTTCTTTTTTGCAGGGGGGCGGGGGATGGCCATGACCTCTCCTTCTCAGCACTTGTCTTCCTGAGGGACTTGGGAACAACTAAGTAAGCATCAGCCAGCAATTGTGCCCTGGATGCAGTGATTGTCTTATGGTGAATCCGTTTCCCCATTCTCTTTCCCAAGAAGCCACCTTTATTTAGGTGCATTTCTTTATTCCCAACACACACATATGCGCGCGCGCGCGCACACACACACACACACACACACACACACACACACACACACACACACGGTCTACTGCTCAAGGGAAGCTTGCTTCAGTTTCAGGGCTGGTCCTGATTTGTCCAGTGTGACTCATCCCTTGTCTGAGACTGGGTCATGAGGGGCCTAATATCAGCCAACAGGTATGAGGAGAGGTTTACTGGGTCTTCTGGGAAAAGACCTTTCCAATTTCGAGGATAGCTCCGGTAGCAGCTGGCCTTCTCTTTCTACAGCTGTTGTTACACACAGTTGTTGGGCCAGACTGGCTGCACCATCTTGCCTCCAGCCTGAAGAGGAAGCCAAAGCACAGAGGAGGACATTGCTGGAGGGCAGAGGAGGTGAATGCATTCCCACTTTTTAATCCTCAATCTGGGAAGGCAGTCTGTATCCTTTCCTTACATCCCTTCCTTCCATGAAGAGAGGCTTTAAAAACAAGTTGTGGTAAAATTTTACCATTTTAACTATTTTAAGTGTCAGTTCAGTGGTACTAAGTACATTTGCGTTGTTGGCAGCCAGCACTGCTACTCATGGCCAGAACTTTTTCATCATTCCAAACAGAAACTGTACCTGTTAAATCAGAAGACTTTAAATTAAGCTGGATTCCAAGGTGTAGACTGGGCCTAGTTTCATGAGGCTACCCCCCACCCCCGCCGCCCCATGACCATCCTCTGTCCCCTGTCAAAAATGAAAGTGTTTGAATGTCATACACAAAGGGGTGGCTTTTCTCTGGCTGTTCCTTCTACTCATGCAACACAAGGGATGAGTGGCAGCAAGGCCTGCCCTCACTGGGGAGGCCCAGACATATTGGTGCCCTCACTCCTAGGTAAGAAGAATGCAGCACATTGAACTTGGTGGCTGGAAGACTTGAAGAACTGCCTCAAAGGTAGCAGTGGACACCAGAGCCCGGCAATAGCATGGCACACAAAGCTGGCTATCTGGGTAGAGACTTGCACAGGAAGAGAATGATTGTTGGTCCATGACACCCCATTTCCTTGCTCCCATTGCCAGGATGGAACATAAACCCACAGACCTCCTGAACTTACAGAGTCGGCAGAGGGGGGAGACCAGATAGAAATCCTGAACAGGTTAAGTATTAACCCATAAGACTTGAGAAAAAAACAGAAAGTGACTGAGTTACTTTGAATGGGCAAGATTAAGCAGAAATGAAAACTTCAGAATAAGTTCAGTTATAGAATCATTTTTCACATGAGTCTGTGAGTAAAAATTTGTGCCTGCTTCAAGAAACAGGACTAATGACATTGTCTTTTCAAGGTCCCTTCTGTATCAATGATTCTGTAGCTGTAGCAATGAGGCTTGAAGCCCTTGAAAGATAAATAAGACATACATTAGATGAGGGTTGGGGCCTTTCAAAACACCTATTGAGTGCCTGGTTACAAGATACCCAGCAAAAGGGGTGGGAAGCAGGGTGAGGAAATCATGAACATTGTGTGTGTGTTTTCAGTTTATTCACTTCGTAAACATTGAGAGTTGAGAACTTGCTAGAGTTAATTATTATTAGCGAGACAGCTGACTTACCCTGATAAAACTGACTTGAGAACTGTTTTCTTAGGAGAATTAGGAAGTAGCTGTCGAGGGAACCAAATAGTGAAACAAACACATTTTTACAGGGAGTGTCACAAAGAACTGTCAATTCAGGAAATCTAAAAGCCTGGAGAATGATTGCAGACTGCATCCCATTTAGCTTCCTGCCTAAGTGAGCAGTACCCGCTGCAAACACAATAGGTTCTCCCTGCTTGCAGAGAGGGTAAAAGGCCTGATTGGGGCCTCCCTCAAACTTGCAGAGGAGAAAGGGTGCCTAGAACAGTGGGGAAGACACATGCCAGGCAGGAAGCCAGAAAAGGAGTCTTTCTCAGAGAGGAGGGAAGTTGAGCTAATTTTAAGAGACTTGAGAGGAAAACAGTGATCCAGGGGAGGGGAGGGGCTGGTGGAGGAGAAACATCTCTCCCTGAGGCTAAGGGGGCCGCTTTGGGCTCCAGTGCTTCAGTGACCCACACTCATCAACCAGAGGGCACTGCCCTGACGGCTCTGGCAGAGCAGCAGCTAGTAAGGCTGTTCCCACCCTGTGTGAGTCATGGGGGTTGGCGACCAACTCCCTTCTGGAGAACCCCATGGCCTGACAGGGAGCAGGAGTGAGTTGTGCTGGGGCAGGCAGGCAAGCAGGATGTGGCCAACACCCATCTGTCTATATCAGTCCTAATAATCAACTCACACCTCCAGGTTTATATTTGAAGGAGTGAGTGCTGAAGGCAGACACACTCTGTCCTACATACAGGGCGTGGAAAGCTGGGAATACAGGTGGGCAGAGTCATAGACATGTTATTCTCCATTGCAAAGATTGCAACTTGTGAAGGAGATTGAGGAGTGAAAAATGAGGTCCTGGCTACTGCCGTGTATTAACTAGCAGGTTTTGGTTTTCTAGATTGTGATTTTGATACCAAAATTTTAGGCAGCGATTACTAGGTGCTTTGCACCAGATCTGGGAAGACCTGTTTGACAGGAAACACCTAACGATTTGAAAGATTTTATTCAAAATTGGAAGGAATGGGGAAAAATTAGCCTAATAAAACCCACCAGAGCAAGTATCATGATGTAAAATTAGAGAACTTTTCAGATGGACATGTCTAGTAAATGAGTAACAAGCAGTGTCCAAAGGCTTCAAGATCTCTTCTGTATGGTGCAGAATGTGGGACACAAACAAAATGTATTTGAAATTTTTACACAGTGAGGTAAACATACTCCCACAGAGATGGGATGTATTGGGGACCAAGGCTGGCCCAGGACTTATACCCATAGGAAGAGTGTCGGGAAGGCTAAAGCTCAGAACAAGCCAAAGCACATAGGGGGAAGAAAGCTAAAGACAGAAAGTTTTTTAAAAAGCTGTTTTGGAGCAAGGACAACATGGAAGGTATAGGCCTGCTGTTTGGGGAGTTAGTGCAGTGTTCGCAAATGATGGAAACCAAGGGCACCTTCCTAGCATAGCTTTTCATATCCTCCAACTAGAGAATGCTTTTCAAGCTCCACAGAACCCCACAATACACAGAGGGGAAGGCAAAATAGGGGAAGTAATCCAGGCTCCAACCACTTACCTGTCGGGGAAAAGCTTGTTGAAAAATTGTTGTTAATTAACTTGGTGCAAAAAAAGAATGGTGAGGCAGTAAAAGAGGCCTTCACATGAAGGAATTTGAGTACTTTAGAAGATCACCGTGTGTGGACTATCTTCTCCCAGCACTCCAGGGTGTATCTGCTAAGCTTAATGGGCTGGTCTATTCCTCCTACCTGCAAACTCTCTTAATGCCATGGAACAGAGAAAGGGGGATAACAGAGTTAAACCTGTAGATTATACATCAAGGTCAAAAACCCTGCCAACTTCCCATTCTTCAAGCTAGGTAGATGGAGCAGAAAAAGGAGGAGGGCCCTAGGAGGTCCTCTGGTCCTGGGGACAGGGGAGGGAACCACTAAGGAACCATGTCTGCTAAGCTGACACCTGGCCCCAGCAGGTGACTTAATCACTAATCCCTTAAAATAGCAGCTTGTTCTCTAAGTATTCTGGTTCCTAGTAAAAAAAGGCTCTTTAATGGTTTCCTTTAAAGAGCCATACTTAGTCATAGTATCAAATTTATGAAAATATTTTGGAAAGTCCAAAGAATTTTTAAAAAATACCATTTTTCTAGAGCTAGCACCTGTTAACACTTTTTATAATGTTTATTGTTTTTCTCTGATAATAGTAGGGCAAGCATAAGATTAAAATTTGGAATATAGAGAAAAACTTACAGAATAAAATAAAAATTGCCTGTAATTCCACCACTACTGATGTTTTGATGTTTGTCCTTCCAGTCTTTTTTCTTTGCCCCCACTCACATATATGCATATATAGATAGATTTTTGATAAAATGTGGCTTATACTGTATACAGTTTTGTATCCTATTTTTTAACATAGTAGTATATCATGCACATTTTCCTTATCACTAAATGCTGTTCAAGAACATTATTATAATAACCATTAGTTGACTTATTTCCAGTTCCTCACCAGTTGAAAATGTCATTATATGCATCTTTCCCTGAAAATCTTCACTTTGAATGGGTTTCTGAAAGTTGAATTTGTATGTCAAAAACCAATGACATTTTTAAAGATTTTGATACCTATTGCTGCCTTGTCCTCCAGGAAGGTTGTGCCTCTTTACACTTCCCCAGTAGTCAAGTGAGTGTCGATTTCTTGCCAAGGTCTATTACGATTTACAGTTTCTCTCTGTTGTTTCAAGGCCTCCTTGCTTTGTGCAATCCCATTGCACCACTGCCATCTTGTGTTCTCCCTCTGTGGCTTTTCTAGGAAAGGGAGGATATTCTGGTCCTTGGACTATTTGAAATGCTCTCCCTGCTTTACTGCTCCCTGGCTATTTTTGTGTTTGCTTTGAGGTGATATGGATTTCCCTCAGTTTCACCAGCTGGGTAACGCCTCCTGGGGTCAGGATTTGACTCAGGTCAGGCCTTGTTTCCTTTCAAGGCTTCCTTGGACACTCCCTGCTGCTTTAGAAGCCTCTCCTCTGTCTTCCCTCAGTTCTTTTCCTGTCAAAGCATTTGACACGTTGAGTTTGTGCTCATCTCTCTCCTTCTGGATGTGGGCTTCCTGAAGTTAGGAATGTGTCTTTTTTCACGTATCTTCAGTGCCTGACACAGCATCTGGCAGATTCATATTCAGTAGATGCCGAGTAAATTTTTAGTCTGTTTTAAAAATCCTTGAAAGTGCATCTCTGTTTCCATATACTCAGTATTCCATCACACTTCTAAATATTTACTGAGGGATTTTCTGATTATATAAGCAACTAGTAGTTCTACTTATTTCATTATCTTATTTTTCCGGCTTTATTAAAATATAATTGACATACAACATTGTATAAGTTTAAGGTATAAAACACAATGATTTGATACACATATATAAAGTAACATGAGTTAATGCATCCATCACAGTACAGTTTTCTTTTTTTGGTGAGCACTTTTAAGATCTACTCTTTAGCTTTTGAGTATATAATATTGTTACTTATAGTCATAGGCTGTGCATTAGGTCCCCAAAACATATTCATCTTGTAACTGGAAACTTGTATTCTTTGACCAATATCCCTCTATTTCCCCCCTCCCTGGCAACTACCATCCTACTCTCAGTTTGAGTTGAGCTTTTTAGACTCCACAGATAAATGAAACACACACATAAATACAGTGTGTATTTCTCTGTTTGACTTAGTTTGCTTAACATAGTGTCCTCAAGTTTCATCCATGTTGTCGCAAATAGTAGGATTTACTTCTTTCCCATGACTGAAAAATATTCCATTATATGCATATATATATAGATATATATATCTTTCTATATATAGATATATAGATCTATATCTATGTCTATATCTATATCTATCTATCTATCTCTATATATCTATATATATCTATATCTATCTATCTATATATATATATATAGATAGATAGATATTATAGATAGATAGATATCTCATTTTCTTTATCCACTCATTCCTAAAGGAAATCAGGTTGCTTTCATTTCTTGGATATTATAAATAATACTGCAATGAACACGATAGTACAGATTTATCTTTGAGGTAGTGATTTTATTTCCTTCAGATATATCCCCAAAAGGGGAATTGCTGGGTCATATGATAGCTCTATTTTCAATTTTTTGAGTAGACTCTACTGTTTTCCATAGTGGCTATATCAGTTTACATTCCACCAGCAGTGCACAAAATTGCCTCTCTACATCCTCATCAACACTTATGATTTCTTGTCTTTGTGATAATAGCCATTCTAATAGTTATGAGATGATACTGTTGTTTTGATTTTCACTTCCCTTGTGATTAGTCATATTGAGCACCATATTGAGTATTTGTTGGCCATCTGTATATCTTCTTTGGGGAAAAGCCTATGAAAGAATTGTAAATAGAAGAAATTAAGGAGTAAGAATCTAAAAGGAAGGCATAAGAGACCAAAGGTATAAGACAGAAGGAATAGTAGGCAAGATATTGGTAAATGTTTCACTAAATATGAATAAGAATTGGTAAATGTTTCACTAAATATGAATAGAACAATAGTCTAAATATTTTGATAGTAAAACCAAAAAGGAGCTGAAATACTCATTTGTCAACTTTAGCTTACAAAATAATAGCGGTGATCAGAATTAAAGAACTTTTAGGTTATTGTATTGTTTGCGATGAAGTTGTAGATCCTGATCAACTTAAACTCTAAAGTATACCACTTAAATGTAAAGGAAATAACAAAAATCAAAATTACAGCAAATTAGAGGGGGGAACTAGAGAATAAAAGGAACAATCCAATAAAAGGTAGGAGAGAATTTTGTATAGAAAATTAAAATAAGTAAAAGTACAAAATAAGATGACAAAATAATCAGTTATATCAGTATTTATAATAAACGTAAATGTACCAAATTTGTTTAACACATTACCAGTTGTTAAAATTCAGCTCTATGTGTGTAAAAGTGACATACCTCAAACATAAGTAATAAAAAAAAAGACATACCAGACAAGCAACTAACCAAAATGTTTTAAGAAAAACATATTACAAGATCACTATATAATGATAAAGGAAAAATTCACTAGGAAGAAATAACTATTCTACTGTTGTATGCACCTAATAATATAATCTCAATTTACATAAATCACATGTTGTCCAAATAATGAGACCAAGGCAATGCTAAAATCACAATAGAGTCTAAGCAATATTTCATAGATAAATACATAATGACTTAGTAAAGGATATAGGGAGTCTGAACAACAAAATAAAGTTAATCTAATATATAACAGTTTAATTATACATGAATAGTACAGTTCACTTAACAGCACCTCCACAGGTATATGAGAGTAATGGTTCTCAATTATACCTCATAATGGGTCACAACTCTCAAATACCAAAACTTCACTGGCAGTTAGACTACATATTCTGATCACAATGCAATTCAGTTAGAAATCTGTAAAAATGTTACTCCTATACATTTGGAAATTTAAGAATACACTTAAGTAATCTGTAGATGACAAAAGAGAACTGGAAAAATAGAAAGTGCTAGAAATGAGTAATAATATAGATGCAATGTGTCAGAAACAATTTAAAGTTGGGCTGCCTGGGAAGGAAGAGAGCTGTCACCTTCCCTGTGAGAATTTTCAAGAGCCATAGTCATTAAAATGGACTTCTGTAGTCAAGACTGTCCTGCTGTCCAGGTTTGAATGTGTGGCAAGGTCGAGCACAATTTCCACATTGGATTCATAAGCAAGCACCAGTAATCAAGAAGTAGTTCTTATTACAATAAATACTGTAGCAGGCAGCCTGCTAAGGGGCGGGAGGACCAAAGAATGCAGGGTTTAGTCATGATAACAATATTGGGCTTCATTACTACCTTGCAAGCTCATTCCAATTCATCCTGCTGGTGAATAGTGTCTCTGTTAAAAGAAAGGGAGGCCAGCTAGCAGTGAACATAGAATGGAATTAATTAACCACATCCTTGGGCTGGATTTGGAAGCCAAAAGTGATATGGATATGGCTTCAATCCCTTCACACACAGCCATTAAGCTAATAAACTTCAAGCTGAACCCCGAAAACAATGGTTACCTCTTAGTTGCTTTTGCCACAATGTTCTTGGCTCCCTGAAATCTCAAATTTCTTTGTGTGAGAATAAGCTCTCATTTTCCCTCCTAACCTCTTTTAATGGCGGGATTGTTACAGGTTTCACTGACAGCTGATTTTAACCAAAATACCTTTCAAGACATTCAAAAATTTGTATACCCTGTTCTGACCTATGTTTCTAATACTTTCCAGCCACATGTACCTGGTACATTTACTTATATTTTCCAACCTCCATGTTTTTGTACCTGCCACCTTGAATACTCTCTTTACTTTTACTGCATAACGTGATCAGTTAATTCTTCAAGGCCAAGATTGAATGCCCTTCTTCTAGAAACTTCTCTGATCATCTCTGCTCAGCCCTTCCCATGGAACTTTGTCTTTCCTATATTACAAACTCTGCCTATATTGTAGTTGTCTGTGTTCTGGTCTAATCTGCTACCCCCAGGCCTGTGGTATCTAACGTGGTAGCCACTATCCATACCTGAATATCAAAATTAATTAAAATGAAACAAAAATTCAGTTCCTCAATTCACTACATATACTTTAAGTACTCCATAACCCATGTAGCTAGTAGTTATTGAATTGGACAGCCCAGGTCTAGAGAACATTTCCACCATCACAGAAAGTTCTACTGGACATGCTGAGACCATATATCATTTACTCCTGCTTATGTTGCTTGAATAAAAATTAGTTGTGTTGAATTTAATTAGAATTTTATTGGTGGTTTTGTCTTGATTTCTCACTCAGCATTTGATTTGATCAGTTATACCTGTTTCTTACTCTCTTTTTGGAGGATGGACAATGTTCTGTTAAAACCAAGCCCATCTCCTCCGTGGGCTGTCTTCGTCATAGGGGTTTCCTGAGCTGTTAGGTGTGTTCCAGGCCACTTCTATGACCTCATCTTTGGATAGCATTCTTTAGTAATGAGGCCTCTGCCTCGGAGGAGGAGAGGTTTGCAGTCTTTTTAGACAACCCTCATGCTTGCAAGGGGAAAAAGACAGATTTGATGACATACATGAAAATTAGCAGTGGTATTTTGAGGGATATTTTCTCATTCATTTTTTGTAAAATCAATTGTCTGTTTATGGAAGAGGTTCTGAGGAAGAACCACAAGGCCAGAGTGACCACGAGAGGGCACCAGCGTACCTTAAACAGCCTTTACCTACAAAAACCTCAGGAAGGTTTCAGTGCATGGCAAGGACAGGACAGAATGAATACACACTGGATCTGAAAGGAATTGAAAAAAAGAAAAAAAATCATCAGATTGTTATGTCTAACTGGAAAGCCTGCTAACCATATATTTATGCTTCCAGAACCTTCTGAAATATAGGAATCAGAAGAACATTAGACCATAATAGGCAGACAAAGGATTAGATCGAAAATACTTCGAATAAGGATGTGAATAGGTCAGTAGACTTTAAAACAGAATAAACCTCACTTTGAAACAAGGTAGCTATGGAAACATTACCAAAATCGTTCTGTTACTTCATGGCTACAGTGGTTTCTGCAGTCAGGAAATGCTGTCAAGGGAAGCTGAATATTATTTTCTTATAAATAATACAACACAGGATCCTATATGGAAAGTTTCAAGAAATTAGATTTCGGAGGTAGAGATGTTTCAACAAAAATACCCAACAGCTTTAATCTGGATTCTGATAACTTGGCTCTGGATTTGAAGTTCTTAAGTTTTTATTTCTTTCTATTTTCTGTTGCAGAAAGGGAGTCAGTGAGAAATTTATTTCCATGCTGTGGATATAGTATATATACATATGCATGCACATTTAGCATGGCTGATAGAAGTCACCTGTACATCCCTGATATGACCCAAGTGAGGGCAAATGACTTATATTTAGCATTCAGGAATTTACTTTCTTGTAGGGGATAGGTCTGATAACCTTAGGCCCACAAGATGCTGCCATAGACTCTCAGACACCCTGCACCAACTGCTTTTGGGCTTCCCAGTAAGCCCCACGAGCATACAGAGACCATGTACATGCCTTTTCCTTGACATACTGATCTTGTAGGTGGTGTTGTGAGTAAACAAAGTAGGTGGGTGGAGGGGGGCATGTATTTTATGATCAGGGTATATGTGGTGTAAGCCCCGGAGTTATGGTGAGGGTCTGCAGGGTGCCTGGACTAAGACTGAAATTTTGATGCTATGATGAAGTCATTCAGCCAGAATCACATGCCCCAGTCTGGCAGGAAAAGAACCCCTTTTCCCCATGGAGCTCAAGAAACAATAACAAATTGGGAATCAAATACCCAAGATGATCATCTAGTATGCTCTGGTAAGAGACCAAGTTGTCTATGCACCTGAGGTCTCAAGACTAAGAAGTGGGATCTCCTAACTCCTCCTGAACCTAAATATCAGGATTTTTCTTCTACCGAGCTGGTCATATGAAGAAAACAATGAAAGAGGTGGAGATATGTAGCAATATATGAGCAGGCCATGGCTTAACTGCAGACCTGAGAAAAAAGTAGAGTAGCCTTGTTATTATTTAAAAAGAAAGTCTATGCAATATTCTGAAAGTGGAGTTGGGGGTAGCAATTTTGTGAATCACACCTGTCCTAGGGAGAGAGATCTTAGGTTCCTCCTGGCCGAGCGTGTTGGATCTAACATTTTAGTGAGCAACAGAACAACCTAGATGGCATATTAAACACATTTTTCTGGGCTCTACCCTTGCATTTCTGATTCACTAGGTGTGGAGTGAGATCAAAGAATTTCTAAAGAATTTTTGGGATACTGATGCTGCTGGTTTAGAACCATGCTTTGAGAACTACAGATCTAGAACTTTGTGTTTTAGATAAAATATCACACCATAGGTGTGATGTAGATTTAATTCTATCTCTGAAACAGAAACCTCGCAAAGGGCTCATTACTGTAAAAAAAAAAAAAAAAACCAAACAAACTGTAATTCACACATCATGCAATTCCCCCATTTAAAATGTATAATTAAAAGGTTATTACCATGTTCACAGAATCATATAACTCTGTTGGATAACTTTCATCAATCCAAAAGCAGATCCTGTACTTATTAGCAATCACCCCTTATCCTTCCCATCTCCTCCAGGTGTCGGGCGCGCCCCTCCTAGCCTCCCAAGACGGCGCTTGGCTGTATACCCAGCAAGTCTACGAGCAATGGTAAACATGCCCATGTAAGGAAAGTAAAACAGGACGTGCGTTTGATTGGCCAGGGTATGCGAACGCCCTAAGCGTGAACACCTCATGCAAGCCCCGTGCCTGCGCTTGTGCGCAATAGCGTGCACGTGA
>PVIJ01020847.1:0-19042 GCA_004024925.1 Scalopus aquaticus | reverse complement strand
TGTACTTTCTCATCCTCCGCACCTGTGTCACCAGCCCCCCTTCCAAACATCCAGTCACCCCGAATCTGTTTTCTGAGAGACTCTGCTCCTTTGCAAAGTGCGAAATCCGGACTAGCAGCTACATTTATTGGTTTAGTAATTTTTTTTTACCTTCGTATTTGTTTTCTGAAAAAGAGTAACCGGTGGGGAATTTTCCTCCGAAGTCAGAAGAGGTTCAGGGGCGCAGCCTCTCGCCCTCCGCGCCGAACAGTCTTTGAGGCGCCTTCGCTTCCCGGCTTAAAGGAAAATCGAGTGTTTTGTTTCCTGCCCCTAAACAGTGATGACCCCGCCCGACCAGAGCTGTTTTGGAGATGCGGGGCTCGGGCGCCCCGCGAGGCGAACCCTCAATGGCCGTGACGACGGGGAAGCTGAGGCTCCGGGGAGCCGGGCCCCTCACCTGTCGCCCGCTGCTGCAGGGACACGACGGCGGGGCGGGGCGGGGGTCCCCGCGCCCCGGGGAAGGAGTCGGCGGCGCACGCGCCCGGGCTGCCCCGAACACCAACTTCCGCGCAGACCCACGAGCTGCTCCTCACGGCCCCGAAGGGCCGCGGTCCGCAGGAGTCCGGGCCCGCGGGGACCCTCCGGCTCCGCGAGGGCCGCAGCCGCCGGGGCCTGGGACGCGGCCGCGGGCGCCGCCGGAGCCCCCGGCGCAGGCCGGAGAAGCCGCGCGGTCTCGGGAGCCGCGTCTCGGGGCCCCGCCGGGGACTCGCTCCCGCCCCGCGCCCCGCGCCCCGCGGCGCCCCTCGGCGCCCCTCGGCGCCCGGCCGCTCCCGCCCGCGCCCGCCGGAAGCGCCATCAGCGTCCGCCGCGGAGCCCGTGCGCCCGGCTGGCTCCGTACGGGCCGCGGCGCTCGGCAGCCGCTCTCGCCAGCCCGGGGCTCCGCGCGCGCGACGGGCACGGGCCAGGCGCTCCGACTCCAGCGCGGGCCCCACGCGCACCCCCGGCCGCGAGCCCGCAGCTCACGCAGCGCCCCCCAGGGCCCGGGGACGAGCCCGCCGCGCACCGGGAGGCCGCGGACCGGGAGGCGGCGGCGGCGCGCGAGTCGGGCTGGGGGAGGCGCCGCTGCGCGCGCCGGAAGCGCCTCCGGGCCCCAGACCCGCCCGCGCGCCCGCGGCGCCCTCGGGGACGCCCCCGCTCTGCTCCGGCCGCGCTGGCATCACCCGGCCTCACCCCCCGGTCCAGCCGCGTCTCGGACAGTCCCCGGGCCCAGAGGGGTGTCCTAAGTCCGCCGCAGGCTCCTGGGGTGCGCGGGTTCTTGGGGCAGCGAGTCCGCCCCGTCTCGGGGCAGCTCTGCGGCGCGGTTCCCCTTCCCGCCGGGAGGCGACAACCCAGGCGGGCTGTTTTCCGCCGGGGAAGCTCAGGGTCCCCACCAGCGCCACCCCTCGCTGCCTGGGGCGAAGTGGGGGAGACCTGCCCCGGTCTCCAAGAGTCCTCTCCGCGGACTCGCACGGGACACACCCAAGCCCCCGGCAGCCAGCGAGAGGGCGCCTGGGAAGCGACGACCTGGGAAGCCAGAGGCAGGGGCGCCGCCGAGCGCAGGCAGCGCTGCAGGAAAAATCCCCGGTGATCGCCAAAGATTTTATTGGGTAATCAAAGGGACGACTCCAGCTGGGAAACATGGGGTTCACTGTGAGAACAGCTCGCCCAGCTCGTTTATGTGCCTGGTGACAGAGCAGCAGGCGCGCAAAAGGAAACGGGCCGTGAGTCACTGGTGGGAAAGCGGGTGGGTCTCCCCAGGGCGCGCCTTCCTCAGTCAGTTTAGAGCTTGGGATTTCCTCACTTACCTTCATCTAAATAAACGTGGGTGCTGCCTGTGTGCAGAGGAGGCCAAAGGCTGGGGCCCAGCCACTTGCACTGCGGAGACGCAAAGCCCAGAAACAGGATTAAAATCTCCTCGGGCCAGCTCCTTGCTCATCGGTGGCGGGTGAGAGGTTGGTCTGTCCCGGGCACCAGCCTCTCGGTGGCCCCGACGTTAAGTCTGCGCAGGTGGCTGTGCCGGCTCCCCCGCTAGACAGGGGGCGCCCGGATCCTTCACAGTATGTTCACACAGGCCCGCAGGCACCCTCTGCCTACCAGAGATCGGTTAGGCACATTTGCAGGGGGACACACTGTTCCATTCCCACAATCAGAGGCAGGGACATCGCATTGTGGGGGAGGAGATTATGGGGAGCAGGGGCTCAAGCGCTGGCACATGATGGAGCGGGCTGCGTGACCCAAGGGAAACGTCCACTGATTGTGCCGAATAAGGAAACGGAGCCGCAGCTGTGCTGCCCGCCTGTGACTGCAGGGGCCTCTCATTTCTTTCTCCTTTTCCTAATGATCAAGTTCTTGGAACTGCGTGGTGGTGCTGTTTTAATTGGGACGCGAGATCAGGGCTGCTGCAATTCCGTCTGTGGCCACAAGACGGCGACAGGGCCGCGACGCGTCGGCAGCCTCCCGAGGCTGCTGGCCCCACTCAGCCTGGTCCTCGTCTCCACTGCTGCGGCTCTGACGCTCCTAAGACCGCAGCCACAGGCCTCCTCGCTCCCCACTCCCCACATTGGACTCTCGGCCCCTCATCGGGTCAGGAATCGTCCCTGATGGCCCGTCCCTGCCGTTCCATTTATATCTCAGTGACTTCCCTTCCAATCAGCCCTAATATTCAGGCCCCTGACAGAACACATTCTCAAGGGCTCAGGGGTGGAGACACCTGACATCCATTCCTGCACTCTGAGCGGTGTCATCTCACTGTGGGGGAGGGAGGAGATTCTGGGGGCAGGGGCTCATGAGCAGGAACTTGATGGCGCATTTACAGGCTGTGTGACCTGTGGACAATGCCCACTGAATGTCTGAGTAGCGACACGGAGCCGCAGCTGTGCAGCCCGCTTGTGACCGTGCAGGCGTCTCTCTTTTTCCTTCTCCTTTTCCTAATAAACAAGTTCTTGTAAATGTATAATAAAGAAAGGAAGACGGGGAAAGGGAGGGGCGGAGGGAAGGAGCGAGGGCAGGAGGGGGAGAGAGAAGGAAGGAATGGAAGAAGGGAGGGAGGGAGGGAGGGAGGGAGGGAGGGCAGGCAGATCAGAGCTGCTGCTATGCCCTCCGTGCCCACAAGACGGCGACAGAGCCACGACGCATCTGCAGCCTCCCGAGGCTGCTGACCCCACTCAGCCTGGTCCACGCCTCAACTCGGGGGTTCTGACGCTCAGACACCTCAGCCACAGGCCCCCTGGCTCTCCACTCCCCACACTGGACTCTCAGCCCCTCATCAGGTCAGGTGTCTGCCCCTGGCGGCCCTTCCTTTTCTTCCCTAAAACCTTCCAATTACAGCTCAGCGGATGTCCAACGAGCCCTCACACTCAAGTCCCAGATAGGACACATTCCCGAGGCTCAGTGACTGGATTCATAGGACAGCCAACCCTGCACCCGAGGCAGTGACATCGCACTGTGGGAGAGCGAGCAGTTTTGGGGGGTGCAGAGACTCATGAGCTGGAACAAGGTGGAGCATTTTACTGTGAATTTGAAAACTCTAGCTGTTGGAAAATCCTTTCTACACATGTAGCCTTTGTAGGGTTTTCTTCCATGGGAACTGAGGGAAACGGGAAGGTGCTTCATCTCTCTGAAGTGCTGCCCATTCTTTTTTTTTTTTAAAGATTTATTTATTTATTTTATTTATACATACAAGCTGGGGTACAGGCCAGAGGCGTGGGGCGGCGAGAGGGTTCACTAGAGACAGAGGGGGAAGCAGAACAGGCAGATCAGAAATACACTGCTGAGGGGAGCAGCGGGCGAGGCAGGAGAGGTCTGCTGCGCCATGTGGGAATCTCCCCGGCCGGGCGTCGAACTCGCATCGCCGCTGCCGACAGCTCCACAGCGCAGCGCTTAACCACCGCGCCACCGGGGAGGCCGAGCTGCCCATTCTTATTCACAGTAATTCTCTGCTGAGCGCAAACTAAGCGGACTTGGAGACTATCACTTGAACTGAAATGCTTTCTACTCTCACAGCATTTTTGGATTTCTCTCCAACGTGCATCCATCCTCTTGAGGGCAAAATGTAAGCTCTGATCAAATCCCTCTCCACACTCACTTGTGGAGACTTTTCCTCCCATACTCCCTGAACACCAACATATGACTGAAAACCAAGGCCCTTTCATCACATTGTATCACATTATGCCCACACCTCTAATCCGGTGAGCATGATGGAGGCTGTAAGAGAGGAATTCTTTCCAAAGCTGCTACCATGTTTCTTACATTTATGTTGCTTTCTCCCTGATGGAATACACTGAGCTGAAAAAGAGTGCTAAATATGTTCTCTGAACATAATGGAATCAAACTAGAACTTAAACTAAAAAACAAAACAGAGAAGCAACCATTGGGAAATGGAGTGAAAATGAAAATACAAATACAGTCCTGACTTCTTAAAATATGATATTTTACAAATAGTCTCTGCTGTGTACATTTCTGGTGATAGTATGAATTCTAAATTCTGAAGAATATTTTTATCATACTCATCATGTGTGCTGGATTCAGCGTTTATCAGCGTTACGGATTCTCTGATTAACTTGCAGGCAAGAGCTTACTGAACCCTTTGCGAGACACCAGACAATTGAAGGGCTTCTCTCCAGGACAGGCTCCCAATGGGCTTGAAGACGTAAGGTCTGGTGGAAGCTTTTACCACACACACCACATTTATAGGGTTTCTCTCTGGTGTGAGCCTCAGAGGAACACGAAGAGATGAGTTCCAGCTGAAGTCTTTCCCACACTCCTCACCCTTGTCGGGTCTCCCTCCAGTGATGATGGTCTTGAAGGTGTGAACTCTGACTGAAGCCCCTCCCACGTCTTGCATCTGGATGGCTTCTCTGCTGTGTGAACTCTCTGATGGCCCGAAGATGGAAGATCTGACGGAAGCCCTTCCCACATGCGTTACATTTGTAGGGTTTCTCCCCTGTGTGGATTCTCTGATGGGCTTGGAGGTTTGAGGCCTTACTGAAGTACTTACCACATACCTCACATTTATTTACTTTCCCTGCAGTGTGAATTCTCTGCCAAGGACCAGGATTCTGATTAAATAGCTAATCACATCCCTCCTGTTTGTATATTTTTTCTGGAGTCAGCTCTCTGCTGAGCCTGAAGCTGTGATGTCTGATGGAGCCTTTACCACACCTCACACGCACAGGGTCTCTCTCCAGAGTTGTCTACACACTGACTGCTGTGAAGGGAGCCGTGACTGAAGCCCTTTTCACACCTGCATACTCTCTCTCCTGGGTGGATGGACTCATGAGTGGGAAAAAGGTTCTGAGAGGAGGTCTCTGCACACCCTTGCTGTGCAGTGCTTGCAGACGTGCGCTCCGACAAGCCCTCACCACATTCCTCATTCCTGCTGTGTTTCTTTCTCTCCAGTGTGGACACTTGGATGGACGGGTTGCACTGAGCTGGAACTGATGCTTCTCCCACACTTAGCACATACCTGGCGCTTCTCTCCTAAGCGGGACTGCTGAGGAAGTTCAAGAGCAGAGCCAGGGCTGAGGACTGTCCCATTGTCATCGGCGGCTTACTCTGCAGCTGGTGTCCTCGGCAAGTCTTTGCCACAGTGGTTGTGGGACGGTGCTCCCTTTTGTGTGCTTTGTGCTTGTTGTGGTGAGGAGGGGTCCTTCTCACAGAGGTCTCACAGTGGCCACACAATCACACTTTATTTTTTTCTGTCAATTTTCTGACATCTACTCTGATAATCCTGGGGGTCTCTCATATAACAATATTTGCTACCAGAACCCCCAGACCGTGCTAATTGGAAACTCTTGCTTTTTGATACTATTGGGGACTCTCCTCTCCTCTCGAAGCTTTCTTATATAGGTCTCATCTTCCAAAACCTGAATCAATTCTGTTGCCCACACTGGATGTAAGAAATCACCTTGTTTTGATGATTCACAGGTGAAGTGGCAGTGGGAAACTTATGGGGGAACACATAATAATGTAAAGGATATAAATAAAATTGTATTAAAGAAAAAAAGAAATCAAATTGTTTGAGCAACCTGGACCTCTTGCCTGGCAGGTTTATTATCAAGTCTTCGTTTCTGGTAATTTTTTTTGTAAATTGTTCTGTACTATTATTTGTGAAGGTTATAGATTCAACACACCAAAAGTAAAAACAAAAGCTAAAGACAAAAAGAAATAACAAATCCAGAACCAATCAAAAAACAGGTAACTGGTGCATCAAGAATACCTGTTTTCCTCCTTTACCCTTCCCATGCAAAGAAAAAAAGATGTGTCTAATCTTTGAGAAATAAGATGTAATTTTAAGAATTCAAAACCCCGGGCCTCCCTGGTGCACAAGGGGTTGGATCTCAGCACTATGAAGCAATCCACAGCCACTGCAGCACGAGTTTGATGCCCGCCAGGGAGCTTCCCACAGGGCGCAGCAGACCTCTCCTGTCTCCCTGCTGCTCCCCTCGCAATGTGCTTCAGTCAATCCGCCTGTTCTGCTCCCCACTCTCTGGGGTGAATCCTCTCACCCCCCCACACTCTGGCCTGCACCACGGAGGGCTCACCAGAAGCTTCCAGAAACCAGAGGTTCTCTCTCGGAAACAAAGAACATTCTGGTGACTGCCGGCCGCCTTTCCGCAGGTGCCTACTGGGCGTCAGCATTTGTAAGTCTATTTCACGTCAATGTCACAGCCACCTGCAGGCAGGACGACTAATTTCACGCTCCAGCGGAGAAACGGAGACATTCAAAACTGAGCGAAGATCAGACGCTCGAAAGCAGCACAGTGCGGGAGGCGGGGGTGGGAGGCGAGGAAATCCAGGGCCGGGAGACACCCCCACGCCAACCCCGAGTCCGCGACTTCGGCCTGACCGCCCCCAACCTCAGGCTGCGCGGACACGCCAAGAGGAGGCAAACGGTCCGCTTGCAGTCCGCGAGGGCCAGGGCGCCACCTGCACGTCCCACGCGCAGGCCAACTCCGAGGAGGCACGGGGACTCGGCATTGACTCACCGAGAAAGCAGCACCGAAGACGGCCGCCTGGACCTCCTGCAGTGAGGTGCGCCCGTGCCCCCAGCACCGGACTACACTTCCCAGAATGCCCAGAGCGAAAGTGCCTCTCCACACCCGGCGCCCCCGAACTACATTCCCCAGAATCCTGTGCACTAAGTTGTCTGGCTCTTTTATTTTTTTTTATTTATTTTTTTTTTTTTTTTGCGTGTTGTTTTGGTGTATAGAACTATTCAGTTCAGACGCATCTTAGGCAGTGCTAGCGCTTTATCTTTTCTTTTCAAAATTTATCAATGCACCTGTATAGGACAAAAAAAGATAAATCACAGCGAACATTCCCAGGCACAAGCTGAGGGGATAGATCCACACCTTCCTTTAAAAAGGGAACAGCAGCAGAGGAAAATCAAACTTAATTTGATTACCTTGACGCCTTTACATTCCTGGATGCATATAAAAGACGGCTGACAGGGTTTACCTGGCATGAACTGTTCATTTCAAGAGGCTAAAGACTCACAAGAAGGAAAAGTGGCATCTTATCGGGCCACACAACAAATAACAAGTTTCCTCTTTTGTTAGTTTTGATGGTTCATTTCGAAATGTGGGATTTTCTGGCAAACGAAAAGATGCACTGGCAAAGAAATGAAGGAAATACTGTAATTTAAAAAGGAGGAAAAGAGATTGTATCCGAAAAGCATTACTTCCTCTAGTTCAGCGTCAAACATTTCCCCATCTACAGCCAACCTTATCTTAAATAAAAGTACAGTAAGAATGTTGGGGCTATGTTTCTTTCACTGGACCTTTGTCCTGGTCAACAATTCCAAGAGTGCTTTGAGGAGTCCGATGGCTCATTAAGAATGTTAACTCCTAATCTACGCCCATCATTCTGCACCGCGGGGTTCTTGTTTCAAAGAAGACGCTGACAAAATAAATTTATATCTGACGGCTGAATAAGTGGGATTGTTAAGAATTCCGTTTTTGCAGCTGGGCTTTTCATTGAGAGTTAAAGGGTTGTGTACCCCCCCCACCAAATATGTTGCAGTCCTAACTCTGGTACCCGTGAATGTGACCTCCTTTGGAAATAGGGTCTTTGCAGATGGAATCAAGCAAATCACTGCTGGTAGGAATGTAAACTGGTGAAACTTATGGAAAACAATTTGGATTTACCCTAAAAATCTAGAAAATGGGAATACCATGTGACCCAGCAATCCCATTCTTGAGCACGTTAGAACATGAAGCCATCAATGCAAAAATCCCTACTTTTTACGGCGTCCATGGCACTATTTAGAATAGCTAGGACATGGACGCATCCGAAATGTCCACTGACAGATGACTGAATCAAGATGGGCTACATCGCTGTGGAGTACTACTGTAGTATTCAGCCAGAAGAGTGAAATGCAGTCGTTTCCAACACAATGGAGTTGGAAAGAATTATATGTATTGAAGCAAATTAGAAAGGTAAGAATAGTGGACATTTATATAGCAGATAAACTGATAACAAAACGTGGACATCAATAAACATCATGAAGGGTCTGTGGTTAAGAGGCAAGGGGTGGGAAAGGGACAAGGGATGGTGGTGGGGAAAAATAAACTGCTTTTAAAAAATTAAAATAAATGAAATTGAACAGTATTTTTTTAATGTGGATGCTTCCTGATGTTGAACATTTAAAAACCTTCTGAACGTTTAAAGTGACAAATTGAGATAATACATTGCTGCATTATCATGTATTATGTATTTATCTTAGAAGCAAGGGTTTTTCTATCTGCCTGTTCTACTCCCCACTGTTTCTACTCCCCACTGTTACCTAAATGTTAATCTGAATCCCCCCCACACACACACCCCAGCTCCTGTATGCATAAATAAATCTTTTTTTTTTAAAAAGCAAGGACTTTTGAGAAACTGAAATGTGCTTAGAGCAAGAAAGGGCCTCCCTGGTGGCACAACGGGTTAAGTCTCAGCCTATGAAGCTATCTGTAGTCCAGCAGCAAATTCCTATAAAAGGGGAAACAGTGTTGGTTTTGTGGTCCACATATACTCTGTAGCATTGTCTTCACTTCTTTTTTTCTTACAACTCTTAAAAAAATGTAAAATTTTAGCTTTGAGAACTACAAAATAGTTCGCAGGCCAGATTTGATCTGCAGTAGATTACTGAGCCCTGGTTTAGAAATTGTTATTACAGTGGTATTTATGTGGAAATAAGTGCTAGCAGTGTACAGTTCTTATTCTCTCCCGGGCAAACTATTTTGACCCTGACAACAGAACTAAGATATTCTCATCCACACTGTGCACAGAAGCAAACTAAGAGGGTTTATGCACCCAGTCTGCAGCTACCCATCTAGCAAATGACTGACCTGAACAACAAAGCCTGATCTTCTTTTTTAATCATTACACTATACTGCTAATAACCAATGTTCAAGTTTGGTTTAACGTTAGTTTTTCCTAAAATGCTTTAGTCTGCTCAGGGAGTAAAGAGAGGTGATCCTCGAGAGTCTGAGAATTTTGTTAAACTGTCAGAGACAATGTCACTCAAAACTCACCCGAGGCATTAGTTGTCCAGCACTCTGTGCTCTTCTTCATTGAACAGAACCCCCACATTCTAGAGGGGTACATGTCCATAGCTGAGCCAGACTTCTGATTCTTGGAGTATGAAGATGGAATATGGAATGAAGCGAGGGTGGGAAGAACACTAGGATGCTGGTTAAAGAAATGGTGGCAAAGGATTTTAAATGTAATGTACAATTCTTAACTGGTGTCTAGACCACAATAAAACAATGTGATAAATATACTATCAGAATAACTGATATGTGGATAAGTTCTATAGGTTCGATGACATTAAGTACTGAATTTTCCTAAATGTTAATCTTGGATTGCAACTGTTTTAAGTACGTTTTTCTTAGAACATAAATACCTAATTACTTATATGCAAAGGGTAAGATGTTTGTAACACACTCAGGGTCAAAAAGAAATATGTGCACACATAGGTGTCAATGTGTGTGAGTATACACACATTCACATACATGGAGAGAATGACTGAAACATGTTAAGTGGTGACCTAAGAACACATGAGAGATTTTATATTAATTTTTATCTTTAGGGGGAAGTTTTAACTTATTTGAAACAAAAAGTTTAAAGAAATGTTTAAATATATATGAAACAAAATCCCATCATTCAGGGCCAACTAAGTAAATACCTATCTATTCATCTATAAGTTTATTTTATTTATTTTTAAATTTTTTTAAAAGAGTTCACACACAAACACCACGCTTTATGTCCCTCAGGTTAATATACTCAGGACACTTTCCATCACTACAAATTCACTTTCTCCCATTTTCTGTTTATATTTTCCTGGATCATAAAAACCATAAAATAGTCTGGCAATCCAATGGATTATTTGTTTGGCATTAGATGAGCTCAGGTGCATTCAGGATGCTTTGGCCATAGACTGGTTTGGTTTTAGAAACAATGATACAGTGAACATTCCTTGATGGAGCCCTGAAGATGATAAACCTTTACTTCTGAAGATCAAAGATTCCTCTCTGGGACTCTACCCCTAAGTGTAATCCTAGATACCATATGAAATAAAGCAATCATGAATCTTTGTCTACAGAAAAATTTCAGTTGGTTATTCATTTTTCATAGGTTTACAGATTTAGTAAAAATAATGGTCACTGTTAGTAAGTATAAAATATAAGTTAAATAAAAGGAAACAAAATACTACCTGACACTCCCTCCCCAAATAGCCACTATATCACAAATATCCTTTTCACCTATCTTTACGCATGTATTTACTTTGAAGGATAATCATTTACGTTAACTGATCTACCAGTAGGGTTACAACTTATTTCTCCTGGGAATATGCATTATTTTCCTGTTACAGTGGTTCTATGTCATCATTTGAATAGATTTGTATTGCGTCTGAAGAAATCACCTTCCATCTTTAATACTTCATATGGTTTAGCACTAACAGGGAGTCTTAAAAAATTTGAAGATACTATTTCTTACTAAAGCCATCAACACACTTTTCATTTCCAAAGATACTTCCAGTGTGGACTCTCTGATGGTAGGCAAGACGGGAACGGTGGATAAAGTCTTTGCCACACCTGTCACACTTGTATGGTTTTTCTCCAGTGTGGATTCTCTGATGCACTTGAAGACGTGAACTCTGACTGAAGCCCTTACCACACTCTTCACATTTAAATAGTTTTTCTCTAGTGTGAACACTCAAATGGACTCTAAGATTTGAGGGCAGACTGAAGGCCTTACCACACTCTTCACACTTATGGGGTTTTTCTCCTGTGTGGACCCTCTGATGATGACGAAGATTCAAATTCCTACCAAAGCCTTTCCCACACTCCTCACACTTGTATGGTTTTTCTCCAGTGTGGCCCCTCTGATGGTATATAAACTGTGAGCTGTATCTAAATCCCTTTCCACACATATCACATTTGTAGGGCTTCTCCCCTGTGTGGACTCTTTGATGGGACTGAAGACCAGATGACTGACTAAAACCCTTACCACATACACTACATTTGTATGGTTTCTCCCCAGTGTGGACTCTCTGATGTACCCGAAAATCTATGGCTTGACTAAAGCTCTTATCACACTCCTCACATTTATAGGGTTTCTCTCCAGAGTGGACTCTCTGATGAGCATGAAGATTTGACCGCCAGCTGAAGCCCTTCCCACACTTTTCACATTTATATGGTTTTTCTCCAGTGTGAATTACTTGGTGCAGTTTCAGATTAGAACTGTAACTGAAGTCCTTACCACACACATCACATTTGTATGGTTTCTCTCCAGTGTGGACTCTCTGATGGGTTTGAAGCTTTGAAGACTGACTGAAGCCTTTCCCACATGTTTCACATTTGAATCGTTTCTCCCCAGTGTGGACATTCTGATGGACTTGAAGATTTGAAGCCTGACTGAAGCCTTTACCACACTCCCTACACTTGTAGGGTTTCTCTCCTGTGTGAACTCTGAAATGGATATGAAGGTCTGTATTACGGATAAAGCCTTTCCCACATACCTCACACTTGTATGGCTTCTCTCCAGTGTGGACTCTCCGATGGCATATTAACGGTGAATTGTGACTGAAGCCCTTACCACAGATGTCACATTTGTAAGGTTTCTCGCCAGTGTGGACCCTCTGATGGATGTGATAATGTGCAGCCTGAGTGAAGCCCTTACCACACTCTTCACATTTATATGGTTTCTCACCCCTGTGCACCCTCTGATGAACTCGTAGGTTAACGCTCCAGCCAAAGCCCTTACCACACTCTTCACATTTGTACGGTTTCACTTCAGTGTGTACCCTCTGATGACACTGAAAATTTGAACTCTGACTAAAGCATTTACCACACTCCTCACATTTGTAAGGCTTCTCTCCAGTGTGAGTTCTGAAATGAATGATAAGACCTGTGCTGCTACTGAATCCCTTGCCACAACTGTCACACTTATAGGACTTCTCTTCAGTGTCAACAGATTGATGAGAAGGAAAAGAGATCTTACTGAGACTACAACCAGATTCATGACATTTTTCCATGCTCTCCCCCGTGTGAATTCTCTGGTGAGTCTGCAGATGTGAATGCTGACTAGACAATTTCTCTCCTGTGAGAACACTCGGAGGGACTGGAAGCCCTGAGATCTGATTGAAGCCCATTCCACACTCACTACGAGGATGGAGGTTCTCTCCTAAGGGTAGGTGCTCAGTGAAGCCATCGCCAATGTGTCTGCCACATTCATTACATTCCTGGAACTTCTGTTCTGTGTCAGCTTTAACAAGTTCACTCAGGGGTAATTTCTTCATGAAGGTTTCATACATATGCAACTTATTTTTCAGTTTAATTTGCTTACCTTTACTATGATTCTGTGACTCACTCAAATAGCAATTTCCACATGAATCCTGGATTGTCAAAATAGGAAAGTCTGGATGTTCAATGTAAATGGAGCTAGAGTCCTTATGATTCTTTACATTGCTTTTGTGTCCAGGAACCTGGAGAGAACCACCTTGTAGTAACTGAGAACTCTTCCTCTGAAGACATCTGGTAAAGTCACTTGTAACCCGATTCCAGAGCTGCCAGTGGACTGGCTCTTTCCATGAAAGGTATTCTAAAGGTCCTTTTTGAAAAGTCTCCATCTCATGGTGAATCTTGCTGCCTACTGGAAAAGCAACATTTAGAAATGGGGACGGAGCATGTTTTGTCCAGAACATCACGGTTCATCACAGAACACCACAAGGCCTCAATGAAACCCTTCATCTGAAGGTCCATGTCTGTACAAAAGCATGTATCCTTTTCTCACGTTTTTCATGCATTCCTGGCTGTAAGTAGAAGCCAAGGATGGGATAAACAGGCTGCTATCCACTAAGTGAGAGCTGTATGTATGAGATCAGTGGTTGAAGGGCAACAAAGACACATTCTTACTTACAGCATGTCAGTTAAAAGTCTCCTTACTACTCTGCAGTAGGCTTTGACAAGTGGAATTCCACCCAATTAGGTTACAAAAGCTCAGACTGAAGGCATAAAATACTATTTTGGTAGAAATGATCCTCTAACTATAAACTTGGGAAGCAGAGGCATAATAACATTCATGTTCTGTATCTGCTACTAATTCAGGTCTCCTGCAAAAAGCAGAAATTGGGAAAGTAATCTGGTACAAGTGAGAATGAACTTGAGAGAAGTAAAGAAAGAGAGCACAGCACAGACTCTGAAAGGCAACCCAAAGGGGAGGAGAGGGAGTTTCTCCCAGAAGCCTACAATGCTCTTATTCTCTTACTCTCTGTGGATGTCTGCTCCAATGTCATTCAATTCGGTGAGGTCTTCTTTATTATCCAATATAAAATAACTCCTCCAGGGGCTTCCCTGGTGGCACAGAGGTTAAGGCTCAGAGCTATCAAGCTATCAACAGCCCCCTGCCAGGGAGCTTCCCACATGGCGCAGCAGACCTCTCCTGTCTCGCCCATTGCTCCCCTCAGCAGTGTATTTCAGTGGATCCGCCTGTTCTGCTCCCCGCTCTGTCTCTGGTGAATCTTCTCACCCTCCCCGGACCTCTGCCCTATACCCCAGTTCTTATATGCACAAATAAATAAAATAAATCTTAAAACAAAAAAAATCCTCTATAGCTCCAAATACCACTGGTTCTCCCCATTTGCCTAACTCTGCTTTATTTTTCGCCATAGGATTTATTATTTGATTTACTACATGCTTTCTAATTTGTTCTTGTCTTAATAGTCTAGAATGCAGCAGCCATGAGAAAAACATGGCCTTTGTTTTCTTCACTGCTTTATCTCCAGTCTCCAGTTTCAAATTGTTCAAACAGTATTTTCAATAGTTTATTAGTGAAGTATGAAACCAATCCCATAAGTCATGACAAACTCTTTGAAAAAAGGAAAGAAACTCGTGCATCAGCAGCCGCAAGAGTGCTGCTATGTGAAGCGCTTGTTTCAGTGTAGACATATACATCGATTTGTACATATAATCTATTTATAACTTTTCTGGGTCAAGATATAAAACATATTTCTTATTGAGGGTCATAGTTAAAATGCCTATTACAATGACTTAAAATATTTAAGCGGGAGTACCAAGTTCTTAATTAAAAATTTGCTCAAATGGAATGTAACATTCTCATAATGCAAACTAAAAGGTCTCAGTAGGTACATGCAAATTTCTGGATATGTTATGCTAAATACTGCCCCTGCCAACCACACCCACTCCCAAATCCCTGAAATCTGTGAATGTGTTTATCAACATGACCTAAGACAATGCTCCAAAAGAATCCATCCATCATGCTGGTTATGTTCTAAACCCAGGAGACACCTTCAGGGGAAACAGATGTGGGCGCCCTCTGTTTTCATTCTCTGTCACTCTCTTTTTTGAGAATTCTTTCAAAAATAAGCCTTTGAATTTATGCTCCTTAGACTTAAAAAGAGATTTTTTATTTTGTTTTCTAGGCTAGATTTGTCCATGAGCATGGCTGGAAAATCATGAAATGCCTTTATGTGGAAGAGATAAATTTTTTGAGAAACGACAGTAGAAAATGCTCAAGATTTGCTAAAGATCTGCTCATGTAAAGGTGAAAAGTGACAATACTGAGGAGCATAATCCCTGAAGTTAAATCTGCATATGAATGAGGCCCAGGGAAGTGCAGTGAGTATTGAACACGTGAACACACCAAACGTGAAGCAACATGTAGACCTAAGGAGGGACGTGGACAAAGGTGGATGACATCCATTAGTACTCACAGAATTTGGGACCTGCTCTATCTTGTTAGGAGACATACTTCTCTGTTCACTTTTTCAGGCATGGGGAGCACATATAAACTTACATCCTCAAGGAATAGCTATTAACTTTTAAATGGGTAGAACAGAAATACACAAAGTAAGGAGAAAGAGAAGAAGGGGAGAGAAAGGAAATGAGGTGAAAGAGTGACGAGAAACTAAGAGGTGAGAGAGAACAGGAGAACACAGCCTACCTGCTGAGATGGAATTGGAGTACAGGCCCAAGTGAGCCAGAGTGGTTGGGGGACTCGTTACCCAGGCAGGGAGGGCTGGTTAAAGACCATGAAACAGAAGAGAACACTCCAAGGGGACCAGTCTAGCAGGCATGATCTAAGTAAGGGAAAAGAATAAGAGCTCAAAGAGGAAGGTGGGGAGGGGGTCCCATCAGGGAATGTCCGGCTGTCCCCCAAAAGGGCGAGTGAAACTGGAAGCCTGTGGAGGGCAGCAGTAGAGGAATGGCACAACCCTACTTTCCAAAGCATCGCTGTGGCTACCGCATGTGAACAAATAACAGGAGCGCAGCGAGGAAGCGCGGAGACCGGCCTGGAGGCATTGTCACAATCTAGAGTAAGACATGAGTGTGCTGGCATAAGACTGGTGACCACAAAACAGGTGAGAAGCAGAAGGGCTAATACCTGAAAGGACAGCTGAGTGGTTCTCAGGGGAATATCCATTTCTCTGGGTTTCTGTTTCCATCATCCAGAGCATTTCTTCCGCCTCCAACTGGGATTCCAAATCTGGTTTGAAGGGAAGATGTCCTAGGAAAAGACAGGTAGATGAGTAAGATGAACCAACAACTCAGATATAATGTTGTTTATTCCTATAATCCTCTGACTGCCTGAAGTACTATTTTAGGAGCATTTTCTTCTTTTTTTAAAGACTTACTTATTTACGCATACAAGAGCTGGGGTGTAGGCCAGAGATGTGTGGTGGTGAGGGGGTTCACCAGAGACAGAGTAGTGAGCAAAACAGGCAGACTGACTGAAATACACTGCTGAGGGGGACAGCGGGCAAGACAGGAGAGGTCTGCTATGCCATGTGGGAAGCTCCCTGGCCGGAAACCAAACTTGTGCTACAGTGGCTGCGGACAGCTACAGTGGTGCAACTGAACCCCTTGTGCCACCAGGGAGGCCCTTATTTTAGGAACATTTTCAATCATGAACTATAATATGAAATTAATTTAGAGCATGTCCTAGCTCCTGTCTCTGTAGACATAAAACTAGAGTAAACCAAAGTCTGTTTTCATCTTATTTCCCACATTCTCACACAGCTCACTATGAATCGTCACTTTTTGCTGCAATACTACTCGATAAGGAACTCTTACTAATTTCTATCCTTCTTCTATTCGACTCCATTTCATAGGAAACAGTTTATACCAGAATCACATCCTAAGTTGCTGCTACCACTACCGAAGGAGGTTCAGCAGCAACCCTGCCACTAGGTGCTACAGTTTCCCTAATCCCGTTGTGACAATCAAGTGCCCAGACACACCCAAATGTCCCCTGGGTCCACGATCACCAATGAACAGAATTTTACTTAAGCAGAAAGACCGAAATAACCTATGCCTGTCATCCCAGGGACAAGAAAAGCTTGTGTCTTCAAGGACGAATAACCATTTCGAAAGGTTCAAAGCTTGAAAAACTGAGGATGCAGAGACTCTCAAGGGGGCTGAGGTTCAGTGCCAAAGGACGGTGTCTGTCCTTACCCAGGGACACCAGGTTCTTGAAATTCTCCATCATCACATCTCGGTACAGCTTCCTCTGGGAAGGGTCCAGCAGCGCCAGCTCCTGTGTGCTGAAGACCACAGCCACGTCCTTGAACGTCACCGCCTCCTACAACAACAGCGATGGGATCTAGTTTCATAATCTCTCCTGGAAGAAGGGCAGCATAGAGTAGGACAGCCTCATAGGCTGAGACTTAACCCCTTGCGACACCAGGGAGGCCCAGTTTAGGGTAGGAGAAAAAAAGATTACTAATGTGTTAGATTAAGAGAGATCCAGGCAGCTGTCTCACTCATCGTCTCCCAACTCCCCACTGAGCTTGAATTCTAGCACTGTCTAAAATAGCTGCAAAGTGCATAGGCCTTCAGCAGCCCTCTAGGATAGCTGTGTAACTCGTTCTCTTTGTTTTCAAGGCACATGCTATAAACACCTACTGCCCCATTCATACTGGTTAAGACAAGAATCAGGGCCTCCCTGGTGGCACAGCGCTTAAGTGCTCTGCTGTGGAGCTGTCAGCAGTGGCTACATGAGTTTGACGCCCGGCCAGGGAGATTCCCACATGGCGCAGCAGACCTCTCCTGCCTCGCCCGCTGCTCCCCTCAGCAGTGTATTTCCGTCAATCTGCCTGTTCTGCTCCCAACTCTGTCTCTGGTGAACCCTCTCACTATCCCACGCCTCTGGCCTGTACCCCAGCTTGTATGCATAAATACATAAATCTTCAAAAAAAAAAAAATCTTTGTCATAAAAAAAAAAAAAGAATCAGTTCAGATTTCAAGGTCTGAGTTACAGGACTATGGGAAAATTCCCTAATCTCTCACTAGTGACATTTCTTCTCTATAGTGAGGTCTAAATCTAAAACCTGTACAAGCCAGTGTCTCACACAAGGAAAATATACAATAAACTTGAACAATGAATATCGTTATAATCTTTTACACATTCTGTGACTATGCGCTATAATATTCATCAAAGCTGATGATTTACCATTAAGCCACTTCAATAATACAAAATCAGATACAAATTTTTACTTATAATCAGGGCTGCAAAGATCATGTTACAGAGATTTTAGCCAAGAAGTTGCAATTACCAAGTAATAGATAATGGACTTAAAAAATATTGAAAGCATAATGGCAGAGAACCATCAAAAAAGGTTTTTCTAATTTACCTTTAATGGAGGAGAGAACAAGTATTCCTGACTCTCTAGATTCTGGTTTACTAGGACATTTCAACAACTTAAGTGAAATAAATAAGGGGACAGCTTTTCATAACATTTGCACACATGTACTTACAAACCAAGATGACTGTTCTCTTCATAAATTATTTTTGTGACACTTCTATTCATTATTTTACTCATATTCCAACTATATTACTAACCTTACTAAAAGTAAGCTATTAAGCATTATTTAATCCATATGTTAAAAGTATAGCCCATCATTTCTGATACTGTGACTGTATAGTTATTAATGCATGTGAAAAAGGATTATGGAAAAATGAAAAGTGTAGTTTACAAGGAGGTGGTAGTGTAAATTATTTTTTCTAGTTAAAATATTTATCATTTTTGGGCCTCCCTGGTGGCGCAGCGGTTAAGCGCTGCGCTGTGGAGCTGTTGGCAGCGGTGACGCGAGTTCGACCCCCAGCCAGGGAGAATCCCACATGGCGCGGCAGACCTCTCCTGCCTCGCCCGCTGCTTCCCTCAGCAGTGTATTTCTGATATGCCTGTTCTGCTCCCCACTCTGTCTCTGGTGAACCTTCTCGCCGCCCCATGCCTCTGGCCTGTACCCCAGCTTGTATGTATAAATAAAAAATAAATCTTTAAAAAATATATATATATATTTATCATTTTTTTTTTTGGGGCCTCCCCGGTGGCGCAGCGGTTGGGCGCTGGGCTGTGGAGCTGTCGGCAGCGGCGACGCGAGTTCGACGCCCGGCCGGGGAGAATCCCACATGGTGCGGCAGACCTCTCCTGCCTCGCCCGCTGCTCCCCTCAGCAGTGTACTTCTGATCTGCCTGTTCTGCTCCCCACTCTGTCTCTGGTGAACCCTCTCGCCGC
>PVIJ01020846.1:7621-20017 GCA_004024925.1 Scalopus aquaticus | reverse complement strand
AGACCAAAAGCTGGTTCTTTGAAAAAATAAACAAAATAGACAAACCACTAGCCAGGCTTACAAAGAAAAAACGAGAGAAAACACAAATAAATAGGATCATAAATGAAAAAGGAGAAATCACAACGGACACAGCAAAAATAAAAAAAATAATCAGAGATTACTATAAACAGCTATATGGAAACAAGTATAACAACCTAGAAGATATGGACACATTCCTAAAACTATACAATCACCCAAAACTAGACAAAGAAGATATAGAACACCTAAACAGACCAATCACAAGTAGTGAAATTGAAACAGTAATTTAAAACCTCCCCAAAAACAAAAGCCCAGGACCAGATGGTTTCACAAATGAATTCTACCAAACATTTAAAAACAAAATAGTTCCTATATTACACAAACTTTTTCAAAAAATCGAGAAGGAAGGAGTACTACCAAACACATTCCAGAGGTACTTTTTAAATAAACTTTTCTAAGAAGTAGAAAAGGGACCAAATGCAATAAAGACACAGATGAGGTTTCAGGACCAGACTCTGAGCTCTGTGTCCTCGTTATTCTGAAAGCAAGAGCAGCTGCCTGGGGACTTGAACCTTCACTGGATGGACCAGCCTCAGGCCTCTCCAGACCCTCCTTTCCCACATCTCCCCAGGGACCCCCAGGCTCCTCACGAGGGCTTCTGGCTTCTCCCTCCAGGTCCCCTCTGTCCCTTTGCCCTTCCCACCCCCTCCCCCTGCACTGCTCTCATCACGACTCCTGCCTCCTGCCCACCAAAGACCAGCTCCTGTGGGGGAGAAGCAGACTCACTGTTCCCTGTCAGTCAGCTCTGCTCCTTCCTCCTGGAGCTGCTCCCTGCATCAGGTGTCACACAGGAGACCCAACAGACTCTGGGACTTCTATTCACAACCACAGATCTGGTGGCCCCCTGAGCTCCGTTACCATCTCCCACTCCAACCCCTCGTCTTCTGAGGTGACCCCTCCCTTGCCTAAAGTGCAGGAGGGCAGAGGAAAGGACCCAGTACTGAGACAGACTATCCCCCTCAAGGGGACCTGCCCCCTGATCCCGGGCCTTCCTTTCCTCTACCCCTGCAGGGTGAGGCCTCCTGCCCTGGAGCTGCTCTTAGAAGGGAACACACTCCTTCCCCTGGAGCAATGGTGACCTTCTCAAAGTCAGTTGGTCAGAGGATGAATTCCCAACTTGGGTTTCATGTCTCTGGGGCACCTGAGAGGATGATGTCAGGTAGAACATGGATCATCTTTTGATCAACACAGGATATAACAGCATCCCTCCAGGTGCATGGGAAAGGCCACGTGACTGTCACAGGTGGAGCACTGGAAGAGACTGAAATAAAGAAGAAACAATTTGGGCCCTAGGGGAGTGAGAGATCGGGCAGGAACACTTCCAGGGCTGAGGGAGCCATGTCTGCTCTGCCTGAGATCACAGTGATGACATGGTCCCCACAGAGCTGTGAGAGGATTGGGGTCCCCAGGAGAGGAATCAGAAGCCATGTTGGGAGGAGGACCCCTAAGGACACATTGACTCTCCTAGACCTCTCCTGACTTGCCCACTTGGGGCCTCCCCTCCCTCTGGATGGAGATCTCACCCTCCCTCAGATGACTATTCCCTAAGAACAAAGAGAGAGAGAAGAGGAGGAGATGGGGATGGGGAACAGCTCACAGAGGACAAGGGGACAAGCCCAGCCCAGGACTCCGGGTGACATGGACTCTGGGGCTCAGCTGCAGGATGGACACGCCCCTGAGGTGAGAGGGACCCTGAGTGTCAGAGGAGCAGCCTCAGTTTAGACCCAGGGTCTGCCCCGCCCTGTCTGGGGCCTGGTGTCTCCTCCTCTCCTCAGGCTGCTGCTCAGGTCTGCAGGGGGAGGGTATTGAGCTGTGTTATAACTGGGATATCAGTGTTTCCTGTTTTAATGCAATACCAGTAGATTTTAAGGTATTTTCTTTAAAATTATCTAGAATAAAAGATTTTCTACTATAATTAAAAACTACAATTAAGGGCCTCCCTGGTGGCGCAGTGGTTAAGTGCTGTACTGTGGAGCTGTTGGCAGCGGTGACGCGAGTTCAACGCCCGGACATGGACGTCCCACATGGCGCAGCAGACCTCTCTTGCCTTGCCCGCTGCTCCCCTCAGCAGTGTGTCTCCATCGATCTGCCTGTTCCGCTCCCCATTCTGTCTCTGGTGAACCCTCTCGTTGCCCCACACCTCTGGCCTGTACCCCAGCTTGTATGCATAAATAAAAAAATAAATAAAAACTGCAATTAAAATTAAAGTAAGAATTTTTTTATTATTTGTATGTTTTTACATCAATGTTCATTTTTATACAGTATTTGATTTCTCCTCTCAGGTGTTGTCCCCAAAAAATTCCCACCAAGTCACCTGTGAACCATCACCATAGACTCTTGTGCTCTTCCCTCCCATTTTGATTCCTTTCCTTCCCCCCCACTGATGAATGTCTCCAATTTATAAGTTGATACTAGTTTTGTATTTTTTTTCTGATCCCTATATGGTTTCCCTATGTTCCTTCTACAAATGAAACCATCTGATATTTTTCTTTTCCTAAAGTAAAAAATTTTGTGTCATATTCAGAAAGTCATTAACATGACTCTCAGAAATATATGAATAAGTTATTCAATATATTGATAGCTGTGTACTGGTAAATTGCAACCTACTACAAAGAGAAATTTAAAGAATACTTTCTTTATTTTCCAAAAGGAAATGCAGTTCCAAATAAGTACTATGAAAAATAATTTTTTCATTTAAAAAAACAGATAAAGTAAGAAATATAAAGAGATAAAGAAAAAAGCAGTTAATGCCTATGGAATAATAAACTATAATCTTTGAATTAGTGTTTCTACTCAACAGACAGCATGTGACTTCATAAAAAACAAGTCCCTTGGGCCTCCCTGGTAGCACAAAGGGTTAAATGCAGCACTATGAAGCTATCCGCAGCCACTGCAGCACAAGTTCGATACCTGGCCAGGGAGATTCCCACATGGAGCGGCAGACCCCTCCTGTCCGGCTCGCTGCTCCCCTCAGCAGTGTACTTCAGTCGATCTGCCTGTTCTGCTCCCCACTCTGTCTCTGGTGAACCCTCTCATTGCCCCACACCTCTGGCCTGCACCCCAGCTTGTATGCATAAATAAATAAATCTTAAAAAAAATCCAGGTCCTTAATTAATGATAAAACTTCAAGTCAAATCTTACACATTCCCGAGATAATTTCATAAATTTATTTCCAGTTACATAATCTCTTCAATAACACTGAGAAGTCATGACACACAACTTCTTACCTAATTGTAGATTCTTAATAGGCTTTTGTAACAATAGAAAGAAAAATTTCATAGACAGTAGTTGAAGGAGAACCAACATTTGACAAATAAAAAATTACAAACATCATATCGCAGGATCCAGAAGAAAAGCAGCACAACCAGGAGAGACGCGTGTCCTCGGCTGTGACTGAGTGTCCCCTCCAGGGCTCATCCTGACACTGTGCAGGAGGCAACTGGGACACCCTCCTGGGCCCAGCTCCAGGGTCACATGGAGGGAGCGTGAGGGGATGGGGGCCAGAGAGTGATACATGGGTGATGGGAGAGTCCGCACCTCTGACTACTCAGCTCCTATACATAATTCACACACATTTGAACTAACACACAACACAACTGCATGATTATAACTATCAAGACAAAGCTCCCTCTACAAGTGGAGACGGGTACACCTCTCCCCAAAATGAGGAGTTGACATCCCCATCTTTGTAGTTAACACCCTATGTTATTTATTTCTTAAATTCTGTCACATCCCCTTTGTTTATTTTGTTACCCTAAACTGTCTAATAAACATAAGTTCTAACAACTTACATAAAAGCATAAGGATAAGGAGAGGAAGGAAATGAATAATAAATAGAAATTAACACATATGACAAGAAGAGAAAATTTAAAAAGAAGAGAAGAGAAGAAGAGAAAATATAAAATCACAACCCTTTTTGGTCCTGGGCCGCACACATGACTGACTTCTGACTCCCCCACCCCCTTTCTCTGTCTTCTCCTCCCACCAGAACCACGTCAGTGTCCCCCAGGGAGGATCACACCTTCCCCCCTGCAGGTCTGGGGCTCAGGATCCGCATCCTCTGTCAGCTGTGGGTCCCGGGGCCCTTTGTAACAGGACATGGAAGGACTGAGTCAGCACAGGGGTCCCTGGAGCTCAGGTCCCTGTTCCCCAAGTCACCCCAAGTCTGAAAGTCTCTTTTTCATTCTCATCTTATAGGGAGCAGTTCTCTTCTTTCAAGGGTTTTTCACACAAAAGGGAAACCAAATGATTCCCTTGAATTCCCTACATAACACAGCACAAGACTTTTACAAATAACAGAAATTTTATGACGTTTGGAAAAGTAGGTGTATTTCTTCTCTTCCACAATCAGAAGCAGATAGAGTATTAAGATCCTCTGAAGTCCATCACCCACCATTTCCCTGACACTGTTGGGTGGCCAGCTAATCTGCTCAGGAAGTCTAGACACATCAGTCCTTCAGCCTCTGGTTCCCTTCACGCAAATTCAAGTTGAACAAAAAAAACTCCAATTAATTTAGGAGACTAATTCTGAACATTCCCCTTTCTTGTCCAAACAGCATGAATAACCCATGAAATATTTTCTTTACCAAATGAAAAATTATTTCCAATGGAAAAATTAATCCTACCTCAATCCAGTTCAAAGTAATTCTTTCCTTTGTGGCCTCAGCACAGGCCTGACCTGACTGTTCTCACAGCCACGGCCCAGGAATCTGCACCCAGAGCAGGAGGACGAGACTCCAGCATCCGGGACTCACTCAGAGCTTTGTCCACAGGGAACCTGCAGCTCCAAGAGGAGCCCAGGGCAGGGCTGGGCAGGGAGGGGCCTTATGGGGACACGGTCTTAGGGGTGCAGGAGAGGAGGGGGACTTCAGGCCCTGGGGGAGCCCCATCCGCACCAGAGCCTGAGGGGGTTCCCTCCCCTGGGGGACCCACAGGCTCCCCCAGAGAAGGAGGATTGTTCATGGGCACAGGGGGGTTCTGGGGCGCAGCCTCCAGGGGGCAGAGGGTCATGGACACGTCTCCTGAGACACATCTGAAGTATGGAAAGAGGGTCCCATAGAAGGACTCAGGAGGGAAGGAGAAAATGTGGGAGCCATCAGTCATGTCATAGAAGGAGATGTCCCAGTGATCATAGTCCAGGAAAACCCTCACCCTGTGGGGAAACTGCCTAAGGGGTAGTGAATTACAAGGGCTAGTAAAGGCTTTAAAGACTTTTTCAAACAGCCCCACAACCCAGAAACCATCCACGGGGAGGGAGGATTGTATCTCGTTTTCTCATCTTCCCTCCAGACCCCCCAGCAACCATTCACTGCTGTCTCCACTACAGACCCCCACTTCTCAGTAACAGAGGCCTGATGTGATGCCCTCAAGGCCCCAAGCCAAAAACCCATTTTTCACGCCATAATGATTACAGGCCAGACTTTTCTTGTCAGGAGAGAGCACAATATAGTCTAGAAAGAACCTGGATCCAGAGTGACAGACCCTGCAGAGAGAGGGACCCATTAGGCAAGGATTCCCCTGCCCCATAACAAGGACACCGACAACCTCACCCCAGACACTTAGTTTTTAGGGAGAGGGTTATGATCCCTGAAATGAGAGCCTTGTGACCCTAGCCTACATCTCACCAAGCAAGAGAAGGATCCACAAGACTTATTGGGTGTCAGATATGTCACAGGACTCCTGGGGACCCACCTGGATTCCAAGGACTAAGGAGCCCCTTCAGCACCCATGACCATTTGATACCAGAATTTCAGGTTTTCAGGTCTAGCCTTCAGCCTGGAAGGGACCCCATGCTGCAGGGGCGGCGCTGAGTCCCGGCCACTAGACCTCCACGGGTTGGTGTCCCACAAAGCTGCAGAAGGGACTTCGCTCACGCTCAGGCAAGAAAGCAAAAGGGGACACATTTGTTTAGAGAAAGGAAAAGTTTTTAGGGAGAAGGACAGGAAAGTAAAGGATGCTTGCTTAGACACAAGCAGTTAGGAAGAGCTGCCTTGAAAGGGACAGGTTTTCAAAGAGAGGCCGGCATGGTTGCAGGCGGGCAATCTTGAGAGCTGCCTCTGCTCAGGGAGGTCAATGACGAGAAGTTCCAGCATGATCATGGCCAGGCAGGCAGGCTGCTGCCCTGCAGAGGGACAGAGATTTGGTGGAGAGGCACAGGTGGGCAGAAGGAGAGCTGCTGCCCCGAGCCAGTGCAGGCATCGCACTTATATAGTTTTCTCTTAGGGAGGGGCTCACACCTTCCAGGAATGCTTATTTGTTTTAATCAGGATTAGAAAGGGGCCAGAGATTGTCTAGACACTGCTTACACTCCCTGTAGCCTCTTACACCTGTTTGAGGCGATCATGTTAATCCCTTGCACCCCCACCTCCTGTGTGGGTCTAATCTTGTGATCCTATCTCCTCCATCACAGTCACCCCCAACCCTTGTGGGGACTACAAGGTCCAGGCTGCTGACAAAGGGCTGTACACCTGTAGCTTCAGGGATGAAGACTTCTGTGACCAAGCCAGTGTGGAGCTGCAGGTGGCAGGTTGGTGACATGGTTAAGCTTCTCAGAGTCCTGGAATTTAGCAGCTGGGAAGAACCTAAAGGCAATATAATTTAGTCTCTCATTTCACTCATGCAGAAGAAAAGGGTTCTTAATTGTTTGTTGCATTAAATATAAATATGTAGAGGACCTACTATATGTCTGGATCTGTTCTAAGTACTTGGATACATCAAGTTCTTAGTTCTCATCAAGTTCTTCACTCTATGAGTTTGTGTTTTCAAGTGGGAGATAGAATAATCATAATAAATAAACAGGTTATAAATTATTTTAGGAACTGATAAGTGATGAAGATAAGTTCTACATTGCACAGTGGCAATGGGCCAGCAATGTGAATTTGGGATTTGTCAGGTTACAGCAATAAATGGGAGCTCAGGCTGGTCCCATCTGTGCAAACTCAGAGGAAATGGGGATTTAGTTAAGCAGATATTTAGTGTATCTCCCCTCCCCAGTTTTATTGAGAAACAATTAATATACATTATTGTGTGAGTCTAAGGCATAGAGCATGATTATTTGATTTACACATATGATGAGATGATTGTCAGGATAGGTTAACTAATGTCCATCTTCCAATTTAGATGTAGTGAAAAGAACAAAAAGGAAAAACTTTCCATGGTGAGAAGAACTCTTAGGAGTTATGCCCTAACCCCTTTCCTACAGCAGTGATAGCACAAATCATCATGTTGTAAATCACAGGGAACGCAACTTCTGTTTGGAGAGAACATTCAGTGTGGTTGAGCTGGGGTGAGTGTGTGTTTGGTGTATTCTTGGCTCACATGGAGTCCTCATGGCTGGTGGGAGAGAGTGAGGAAGCAGGGTGTTAAGAGGTGACGGTACTGTTATAAAAAGATGTCACAGGTACAGGGAGCACAGGTTGAGATTAATTGAATAATGGTAACAAAGGTGATCATAAAAATCTCCATAGAAGTAGACCTTGACCTGGGACTACATTTTATCAGACAAGTTTCCATAAAACCCTTCTGACCAGAAGAAAGGGTGACGGAGTCCATGGTGCATGGTGATTGTGATAATAGCAGTCAAATTCTTGGGTTTGGAGTGTTAGGTTTGAGGGCACTGTTTGGTACCATTTATGAGGGAAGCAGAAGAAAGCAGAAGATTTGGAAGAAGCAGTTGGCAGGTGGAAAAGACTTGGTGTGCCGTGTTACGGTGTTTGGATGTGGAGCTGGATTTTAATCAGAACAATTCTTAGAATGTATACTCTGCAGTAATAGAAGGAGAATGGAGGGGAGAAAGTTTGGAGGCATGGAATTCAGTGTGGGGTGGAGAGGAGGAGGTCCGACTTTCCATTGTGGTAATGGGTGAATGGGAGGCCAGTAATCAGTGAGGATTAGATATAAAACCCAAAGGATGCTTAGAATTGAGACTAAAGGCTTCCCTGGTGGCGCAACGGGTTATGTCGCTGCACTGTGAAGCTATCCACAGCCACTGCAGCAAGAGTTCCATCCCCAGACAGGGAACTCTCAACATGGTGCAGCAGACCTCTCCTACTTCACCCACTGCTCCCCTCAGCAGTGTATCTCAGTCACTCTGCCTGTTCTGCTCCCCACTCTGTCGCTGGTGAATCCTCTCACACCTCACACATCTGGTCTACACCCCAGTTCTTGTATGCATAAATAAATAAATCTTTTTTAAAAAAAGAATTGGGACTATGAGTTCAATAGGTTAAGCTTGGATCGCAAAGGCTTCCAGGTTTTGTGTGACTGTTATTTAATGTTAGGAATGAACTGGCAAAACAGGAAAGCACAGCCCCCATAGCAAGGATGAGCATGACCCTTGCTGATGAATACCAAGGAGGAGCATGACCCTTGCTGATAAGACTCCTGCATGGAAATCACCGATAAGACCCCTGGCTGTAAGCAACCTCCCCCTCACTGAGATCATCATGCCCTGAAACCCACCAAAAGTCTCTTTGTTTGGGGCCCAAGGTTTGGAGGTTACTTCCTTGGGTCCGTGGGCGTAATAAATTTCCTGTGCTCACCGTGTTCCTGAGTACCGCTTGGTCTTCCCGCGTCAACTTCCATAACATATGGTTCCCTGACAAGGAACCCAATTGTGCCACCCTTTGGGCTGCCGGTCTGGTCAGAGTGGCAGAATGACCTTAGTGTGGCGGGAAGCACGGAGGAGAGTGTGCGCCCTGCCATTGTTGGCCGTCTCCAAAGAACCACCTCGGCTGTCGCCAATTCACCACTTCCCCCAACAGACTGGGAGGAAGCGGCAGAGCCAGGACCTGGCCATCCCTCCAGGCACGGTAAGGTCCGGGGACCTCTGTTTTAGCCAGGCCTGTCTCCACTGAGACAGAAGAAGAGGCTGATCACCTCTCAGGATTTTACTTAAGGCGCTCCCTATTATGGGAATGTGATCATCTCTGAATGACTGGTGTATGTGTGTGAGAGTGATTGGCTGAGTTCTCCACAGCTGTGGCTACAGAGACTGGGTGGGGTTGTACCTGTGGTTCCGTGGTCACATCATACGGCTTAAGGGTGAATTGGCCCACTCTGGGTCAGCCTGGCTCGGGGCTTATAGGAGCTCACCTCTAAAGCTACATGGACCCTTTGTTTCTGACAAGAAAGCAGTCAGGCAAGCACAGTTGTGTGTTCCCCTTCCCTCATTGTGACACCAAACACAATGGGAAGGACTCAGAGTAAACCTACAATTCTTGACTGCATGATCGAAAACTTCAAAAAAGGATTCTCTGGTGACTATGGTATAAAGGTGACTGCCGGTAAGCTCTGCACTCTGTGAATTAGAATGGTCTGCTTTTGGAGAAGGGTGACCTGCAGAGGGCACCCTAGGCATTCCCAAAGTCCACCGGCTCTGGAATGCGAGACTGGACACCCTGATCAGTTCCCTTATATTGACTCTTGGTTAAAAATTGCCCAGACCCTCCATGCTTGGGTGTGGTTCAGTCAGTCCAGTCAGGATAAGTAAGCAGAAAAAGGGTAAGGTCCTTCTCGCCACCTCTGTCTCTAGTGGAATCCCAAAGAAGACCCCTGTCTTCTCAGGACAAGAGGACCCACCCGTTTTCCCTCCACCATATCAGCCTCCACCTGCAACGGCTACTGTAGCTCCAGTAGAAACACCCCCACCATCTGTCTCACCTCCCCCTCCGGCACCCCAAGGAGCCAAGCAGCCCCAGAGTCCTGGCCCAGTAGGACATCTCCAGCCTCATCCCACTGCTCTCCAAATGCCAATAGGAGAAGCAAAGGAGGCCCCTCAGCAAGGTAAGTATGGCACTTTGCAGCCCGGCCATTCTATGCTATATTAACAGCCTTTCTCCACAACTGACCTCCTCAATTGGAAACATAACACCCACTCATATTCGGATAAACCTCAGGCCATGATTGACCTGATGGAGTCAATTTTTCAGACCTACTGCCCTACGTGGGAAGACTGCCAACAGCTGTTGCAGACCCTCTTTAACACGAGGAAAGGTGCCGTATTCTGGCGGGGGCCCGCCAGTACCTAGAAGACTGCACCTGCTGGGGTCGCTGATCCAGGAGGCTGGGTGAGGGGAGACTTCCCGGAAGACCATCCACCCTGGGACTTTAATACTGAGGAGGGGAGAGAACACATTCAAAGGTACCAAGAGGCACTCTTACGGGGTCTCCGGGCAGGGGCTAAAAAGCCGATGAATATGGCCAAAATCTCCTCTGTGACACAACAAAAAGAAATCTCTGGGAGACTTTTATGAGAGACTGTGTGAAGCCTTTATCATCTACACCCCATTTGACCCTGAGGGCCCTGAGAGTCAACAAATGGTCAATTCTGCTTCTGTGGGACAAGCCGCCCATGACATTTGCTGAAAGCTCCAAAAACTTGAGGGCTTTGAGGGCGTGAACGTTACTCAGTTCATAGAGATGGCCAATAAAGTGTTCATAAACCGTGAGGCAGCCACTGAGCGGGAAGCCAACAAGCGCCTCCAGCAAAAAGTCTCTCTCCTGGCAGCAACACTCCGTGAGGCACCTGCACCTGGAGCTCCCCCTGGTACGCTCAGGCCCAAGCCAGGGGTGCATAAAACAAGAGAGCGCCTGGGAAGGGATCAGTGTGCATATTGCAAGGAAAGGGACCACTGAAAAAAAGAATGCCCCAATCACCCCAACTGTTCCAGACGCCCTGCGGTGACTACAAGCCCGTCATACCAACTGGAACCGCCTTCCACCGGCCTCATTGGCCTAGCAGGAGACCTTAATTGGTGGGGACCGACTCTATTCCCTTGGGGCCCCATGAGTCCATGTTAACCTTCAATGTTGGGGGCCAACATATCAAATTTATGGTAGACACTGGAGCGGAACATTCTGTGGTGACTGCCCCAGTTGGGCCATTGACCCATGATGTTGTTACAATTATCGGGGCCACTGGGACTCAGGCACTTCAGCGACCTTTCTGTCAGGTCCGCCAGTGTGAGGTTGAGGCCACCTGATCAGACATAAATTCCTCTACATGGTCCCTTGTGTTCTTTTCTATTCCATTTTGGACCATGGAGATGGATCATGGGTGAATTGGTGGTGGGCTACCCAAGGGGAATGCAAAATGTAAAAGACATAAATAACAATAAAAATATATATTATAAAAAAAATAAAATAAAATAAAGTAACCATTAGGGATCAATTTATTGGCAAAAAAAAAAAAAAAAAATTCCTCTACATACCTGAATGCTTGGTCCCTCTTCTGGGCCGAGACCTCCTATCAAAACTTGGGGCCCAAATAACTTTTGAGGCTTTGGGAATGGCCTCCTCTGCCTGCAGTCCCTTCCCCAAACAGCTTCTGACTCTCCAGCCTTGCTGCTGTCCCTCCTCGCTCTCCATGAAGAGGAGTGGAGACCATGAAGACACAGCCCCTGCTACGGGCCCACTGACAGACTTCGCCTCCCTACAGGCAGAATTCCCAACCAATTGGGTTGAGAATAATCCTCCTGGAGTGGCCAAATTTCAGCCCCCTGTTATTGTCCCCCTGCATCTGGGGGCTACACCTCAGAGAGTCCAGAAGTATGCCCTTTCACTAGAGGCTCGAACTGGCATGCAGCCACATTTGCTCCACCTCAAGCAACACGGTATCCTGGTGGAGTACCAGTCCCCATGAAACACCCCTCTGCTTCCAGTTAAAAAGCCCAAAGGCACCTACCACCCTGTCTAAGATCTCCGCGCGCTCAATAAAGTGGCTATGACTCTGCACCCTGTGGTGCCAAACCCATATACACTTTTGAGGCAACTCCCTGGTGAAGCCCGGTGATTCACATGCCTGGACCTGAAAGACGCTTTCTTCTGCCTCACTTGTTCCCCCAGAGTCAACCGCTCTTCGCTTTCCAATGGATGGATCCAGACAGTGGCCACCACACACAATTCACTTGGACTCGCCTTCCCCAAGGAAATTCCCCGACCATCTTCGGGGATGCCCTAGTCTCTGACCTGGCTTCCTTCCCCCGCGACCAGACCTTCTGCACTCTCCTCCAATGTGTTGATGACCTCCTCCTGGCAGGTGTCACTATGTCAGACTGTTTACTTGCACACGGGCTCTCCTTCTGCTTCTCTCCAATGCTGGTTACCAAGTCTCCTGGTCAAAGGCCCAGATATGCCAGCCCCAGGTCCGCTACTCAGGTTTTCACCTGTCTCAAGGAAAACGGGCCCTGGGAATTGAATGTAAAAAAAAATTTATCACCTCTTTTCCTGTCTAGTCGGCGTTCCCTCTGTAAGTTTTTTTTTTTTTTTGGTGGGGGGGGCAGGTTTTTGCAGGATTTGGATTCCCAGTTACTCAGCTCT
>PVIJ01020845.1:0-19918 GCA_004024925.1 Scalopus aquaticus | reverse complement strand
AGCTTTTTATTTTGATATAATCCCATCTGTTTATATTGTCTTTCACTTCCTTCGCTTTGAGGGATGTGTCTTTCAAGATTTTGCTGAGATGTATGTCATGTAGAGTTTTGCCTATATTTTCTTCTATACATTTTATGGTTTCAGGTCTTACATCCAGGTCTTTTATCCATTTTGAGTTGACTTTTGTGCAGGGTGTGACAGCCACATGCAAAAAAAATGGACTGTTGTCATATCTTAACTATTATGAATAGTGCAGCAATGAATGTCGGGGTCATATTGTTTTAAATTATTGTGTCAATATTCTTTTTTTTAAAAAAGATAATTCTTTTTTTATAAGATTTATTTATTTATGCATTCAAGAGCTGGGGTGTAGACCAGAGGTGTAGGAGTGTATGAGACGATTCACCAGAGACAGAGTGGGAAGCAGAACAGGTGGATTTACTAAAATACACTACTGAAGGGAGCAGCAGGAGAGACAGGAGAGGTCTGCTGCACCTTGTGGTTATCTCCCTTGCTGGGGATTGAACTTGAACTTGTGCTGCAGTGGCTGCTTATAGCTTCATAGTGCTGAGACAACCCTTTGTACCACCAGGAAGGCCCTATTGTATCAATATTCTTTGAGTAGTACTCTGAAGTAGGATTATTAGGTCATATGCTAGTTCTATTTCAAATTTTATTAAGAAATCTCCATATATTTGTCATAGTGACCACAGCGATTTACATTCCCACCAGAGTATACTTCTTTTTCTTCACATCTTAGCCAATACTTGTCATTTCTTGACTTTTCAATAATAGTCATTTTAATGGTAAGAGATGAAATCTTATTGTGGTTTTGATTTGCTTTTCTCTAATCATAAATAATATAGAACATGTTTCTCATGCATCTGTTGACCATCTGTATATCTTCTTTGGTAAAATGCCTATTTATATCCATGCTCATTTTTTAATTGGGTTGTATTATTTGTTGTTACTTAATTCTATGTGTTTATATATTTTGGATAGTGACCTTTTATTTGAAAGTTTCTTCTGCTGTTCAGTAGGTTGCCATTTCATTTTGATGATGGTTTCCTTCACTATGAAGAAGCTTTTTAGTTTTGTGCAATCCCTTTTGTTTATTTCTTTTCTCTTTCTCCTGTTTTTAGGGATGATTCCAAAGAGAATATTCAGGCTAGTTACCAAAGAACTTACCACATATTTTCCTCTATGTATTTTATGGGTTCAGTTATTATATTTAAATTTTTAATCCATTTGAATTAATTTAAGTATATGTTGTAAAAAGTGTTAAAGTTTTATGCCTTTCATGTGGCCATTCAGTTTTCCTCGCACCATTTATAAAGAGGCTTCCTTTTTCCACTATATGATCTTGACTTTTCTGGCCTAAATTAGTTTTCTCTTTATGTATGGCTTTATTTCTAGGCTCTCAATTCTATTTCATTGGTCTATGTGCCTCTTTTTATACAAATATCATGATTTTTTTTTTGTTTTTTTTTAAAGATTTCTTTAATTACGCATACAAGCAGGCCCGAGGTATGGGGCAGGGAGAGGGTTCACCAGAGACAGAGTGGGGAGCAGAACAGGCAGATGAACTGAATTGCACTGCTGAGAGGAGCAGCGGGTGAGACAGGAAAGGTCTGCTGCACCATGTGGGAATCTCCCAGTGGGGCATCGAACTTGTGCTGCAGCTGCCGAAAGCTCCACAGCACTGCGCCTAACCCATTGCGCCACCAGGGAGGCCCAAATATCATGATTTTGATTAATGTATCTTTGTAATATACTTTGAAGCCAGGGGATATATTTTTTTCTTTTTTTCTTAGTATTCTATTGGCCATTTGAGGTCTTTTTTAGTTCCAATAGCATCGAAACTATGTATTATTTTTTAGGTAGAATGGCCATTTTGACAATATTGATTCTTTCAATCCACAGGCACAGAATTATCTATCCCTTTATGTCTTTTAAAATGTTTTTTCAACAGGGTCTTATAGTTTTCAGTGGCTCTTCACTTCTTCAGTTAGACGTATTTGTAATTATCATTTTTATGCAATTGTAAATAGTACTGTTTCTTCATTTCTCTTTCTGCTAGTTTATTATTTGTGAATAGAAACAACAGATTTCAGATAGTAATTTTGTATCCTGCCGCTTTACTGCATTTATTTTCATTTCTAATATTTTTTACAGAGTTTTTGGAGTTTTCTATATAATATTGTGTCATCTACATATAATGAGATTTTTACTTCTTTCCAGTCTGCATACTTTTTGTTTACTTTTCTTAACTAGTTGTTCTGGAGAGGACATCTAATAAATAGTATGTTAGATAATAGTGGTGAGAGTGGTCAATTGTGTTTTATTCCTGATCTTAGAGAGAAAGCTTTCGTTTTTTCCATATTGGGTATGATGTTTGCTATGCATATGTCATATATGTCAGTTATATTCACGTATGTTCCCTTTATACCCATTTTATTCAGGCTTTTTAAATCATAAATACATGCTAAATTTCATCAAGTGCTTCATCTTCATCTATTGAGATGTTTGGTGGGATTCATCAAAGAAATTATCGGGTCCTAAACTTTCATTTTCAGGGAGGTTTTTCATTACTGTCTTAATTTCTTTAGTTATAATATATCTGTTCAGATTTTCTGTTTATTCCTGACTCGGTCTTGGTAGGATGTATAATTCAAGTAATTTATACATTGCCTCTAGATTCTCACCATGTATGTGATGTATTGGGATTTTGGTAAGGATTTATGCATTGGAAATTTGATAAGGATATATGGATGATGGAGATTTTCGACTCAATGTTACGATATGTATAATTTTAGCTAGAAGGAGAATAAAAGAAAATGATGATATAATCAGACTGTGAGCATCTGAAGAGGACAATGTGGTATTGTAGGAAACATTAATTAGATTAAAAGTGAGGAAATGTGTTTGACCTTGCTTTAATTAATTATATTTATGTGCAAAACAATAATCTTCTCTGGACCCATTTTCTCACCTCTAAAATGAGGGAATTGTATTAAGTGTTCTCTATGGAATCTAATATTTTACATTCATTTAACATTCCTTTTATTAATGAGAATGGAAAAGTTCCTCCCACTTGTTCAACATTATATAAGACTAACAAAAAGTAGAGTGTTTGGAAACACATTGTAATTTAAATGTCAGACTAGTATTAAATATTGGCAGATCCATTTGTTATGTAGGAAACTGTGGCAGAATACTCAACTCTGATAAGTTTTGATTTCCTCATTGATAGATATTCTAGTTGTAAAATAACTTACAAGTAAGTAGCCTTTTCAAGGGCCTTATGTAGGATGCACTAAAAATTAAGCTGTAGGCACACCTTAATTTGTGTTTGCTTTATTGTACTTCACAAATACTGTGTTTTTCACAAATTGAAGGTTTGTGACAACCTTACATTGAGAAAGCCCATTAGGACCATTTTTTTTTTCTAAAAGCATGTGTTCATTTTATGTGTCTTTGTCACATTTTGGTAATTCTCAAAATATTTCAAACTTGTTTGCTATTATTATATATGTTACATTGATCTATGATGAGGAAGCTTTGATGTTTCTACTGTAGTTGTTTTGAGGCACCATAAACTGCACCCGCATGACAAACTTAGTTGTTTAAATGTGTGTATTCTGACTAGTCCACCATTTTCTTTCTTCTTAGGCCTACTTATATCCTGACACATAATACTGACATCAGGTCAATTAGTAACCCTGATGTGGCTTTCAGAACACAAGTAAAATGAAGAGCTACATGTCTCTCACTTTAAATCAAATGCTAGAGTTTATTAAGCTTAATGAGGAAGTCATGTCAGGAGCTCAAATAGATCAAAAGCTAGGTCCCTTCCATCAAAGTTACCCAGATTATAAAGGCAAAGTAGGGTCCTTAGAGGAAACTGAAAGTGTTCTAGTGAACACACATACGAGAAGAAAGAGAAATAGCATTGTTACTGATATAGAAAAGATTTAGTAGTCTGGACAGAAGTTCAAAGCAAGCCACAACATTCACTTCAATCAAAACCTAATTTAGAGGATGGCCCAAACTCTCTTCAATTATATGAAGGTTGAGATAGAAGTAAGGAAGCTGCAGGAAAAGCTTGAAAGTAGCAGAGACTGGTTCATGAGGTTTAAATAAAGAAACTACTTACACTTCTAAAAGTGCTTGGTGAAGGAGGAAGTGCTAAACAGAAGTTGTAGCAAATTATCCAGAAGATGAAACTAACATAATTGATGATGATAGGTACACAAAACAACAGGTTTCACATGTAGTTCAGCCTTCTATTAGAAGAGATCAACTAGGACTTTCAAAGACAGGGAGAAAAAGATCAATGATTGACTTAAACATATTCAAAGAACAAGTTGACAATCTTTTTTGGGCCTGGTAGAGGTAGTAACTTGATGATGGGCCCATAAGAATTATACAATATATACTGTCCTTGTACTTTATAAATGAACAACAAAACTCAGATGACAACACATTCAATTTACTGAATATCTTAAACTCATTACTGAGACCTACTGATGATACAAAAACACTCCATTTAAAATATTACATTACAGAGAAAAAGGCTCCATTTAAAATATTTGACAATGCACCTGATCACCAAAGAGCTCTGATGGAGATGTATGAGATGAAATTTGTTTTCATACCTGTTAACACAATATCCGTCCTACAGGCAAGAGATCAAGGCACAATTCTGAATTTCAAGTCTTATTATATAAGAAATAATTTTTGTAAGGCTATACTGACAATAGAAGGTGATTACACTCATGAATCTTGGCAAAGTAAATTGAAATGTTCTGGAAAGATCCCACCATTCTAGAACCATTAAGAACTCCTAGGTATCTACCTAAAGAATGCAAAAGCACTAATTCAAAGGGATGTTCATTGCAGCACTATTTATGATATTAAAGTCATGAACACAACTTAAGTGACTAAAGAAAGATGAATGGATTAGGAAGATGTGGTATTATACACAATGGAACACTACTCAGCTATAAAAAAGAAAAAAAATATATAAACTCTTCCCATTCGCAACAACATGGATGGAACTGGAAGGGATTATACTAAGCAAAATAAGTCAGAAGAAGAAAGACAAATACTTGATGGTTTAAGTTACATGTAATATACAGAGAAACAAAACAAATGGTCAGATAAGACCAAACCAATAAGTTACCCAAGGAATCTGACTGCAGAACTGAGGCTACCAGAGGGGGAATCAGGGGAAGAGGAAGAGCAAAATGGGAGGGGGCATACAGTGGACTATAGTAGAAAACAATGGAGGCCTTGGTGATAGGTGTGGTATAGTAACATATACCTGATGGGTGTGATTCTATGCCTCTAAATCATATACAGCGTTGTAAACCAGTGCTACCTCAAAAAAAAAACAAAACAAAACAATTCAATTCCCACCCACCCCACGAAAAGAACATTTGTGATTCATGGGAGGAGATAAAAATATGACAGCCCAAACAAAATGGTTTATTGAGATGGAATCTACTCAACATGAAGATGCTGTAAACGTTGCTGATGACAATAAAGGAATTAGCTTATTCCATAAGCTTAGTTGATAAAACCATGGCAGGATTTCAGAGAAATGACTTCAATTTTGAAAGAAGTTGTACTATGGGTAAAATGCTATCAAATATCACCTGCTATAGAGAAAACTTTTGTGAAAGAAAAAGTCAATTGAAGTGGCAAACTTCATTGTCTTGTTTTATGACACTGTCACAGTCATTCTAACCTTCAGAAACCATCAACTGACCAGTCAGCAAACATAAATATCAAGGTAAGACTGTCCACCAGCAAAAAAAGATTATGACGTCATTGAAGGTTCAGATAACAGTTAGCAATTTTAGCAGTATTTTTAAATTGAGGTAGTACATGTTTTTTAGACACATGATATTGCACCCCTAATAGACTACAGTATAGTTTAAACATAACATTTATACACAGTAGGAAATCAAAAAATTCAAGTAACTTGCTTTATTGCAACATTCATTTTATTGTGGTGAAACCAAACGCACAATACTACAATATCCATGGATGAAATATCCTGGAATTTCAGTTCTGAGAACTAAGTTGAATCTTTTCTATGTCATAGACTTTCTACATGTCTTTGAAGTTAAAATGAGGTTTGAAAGCGATCACTGTTATGTCTTTTCAGATCCTCTCAAACAATTGGGGGGGGGGATAAAGGTCAAAATACAGATGGGACAATACGAATTATGTAGAATAATGTAATGATGCTAAACAGCTAGAAAATATTACCGTTGCCACCCCTTCACATTATTTTTGTCTTTCATCTAGGCAAAATTACCCTTTATGCCCTCCCCCCACCCCAAATGCTTTGATCACTATGATTCCTTTTCTTGATACTGTATAGGCTGCAAAACATTTTCACTCTTCCATGCTAATTAATATCATAATGTATAACTATCCTCTTCAGAAATGCCTCTAGATACTGTTTTTATTTTATTATTTTTATAGATTATGGGAACAACATGAAATATCATCAGTTTTCATGCCAAGAATATTTCATCTAAGAAAGGCTATGCTGTACATTTCAGAGACAAATGCCACTTATAAACATGGCATTCTAAAGCATATTGAAGTTTCATGTACTAAAGAATGAGATAGCTATTGGTAGTCAATGAGTAATGGATAGAAATGATTAATGACTTGTGAGATAAGGGATAATTAGATTTGGCATGTGTATCCACCATTTGAACAAATTGGTATGTGGAATGTACAGTTGAAAGAGAAACAGACAAATGACATTAAGCTTCAATAATTCAAATGGGTCTCCTGAGAATGGATAATCCAAATCCTTTTCTATTTTTTCTTAACAACTCAACAGAACCATAAAGGTAACCATGGATCTTATTTTCATGCTAGTGATGGTTGCCTCAGCAACAGAGTGACAGACTATGAAGCCCAGGCAAGCCTTTTCACACCTTTCTGCCTTTGAGTCATTTACCCTTTTCACAGAGGTCTGTCATTTACTCAAAAAATGCTCTACAGTTCCACTACCTCTAGACACAGTGACATTGGAGGACAACAATAATTCTTGGTAAAACTGAAGGAGCAGTTTTCTATAACATCTCCTGTAAATTTCCCCCAACAACTCAGTGTGCACATGCGCATGTATGCAAACACACACACTCCTACACACATAGGCAATCACACCTGTACCTTCTTAGGTGCTAAACTGATATACTACCATATGTGCTCACCTCTGCTAAAGTTCACATTAGTAAGACCTGCCCTTTGCCAGTATGGAATGGTTGGATCTTTTCATTTTAACCAGCCATTTATGTCCACTTCCTTTGTACACAGAGATTTTAGCCAACCAAGGCATTAATCCATGCCAATGTGTTAAGGCTGAAATTCTAAATCTCAAAGTAGAAAACATTGGTATGTTATAATCAGAAAAAGGTACATCAAAGTAATTTTTACTGATTCCAGTATTAGTTATTAATATTAGATAAAATGCAAAATGCATGTGAAGGAAATTACATTATTTAAATTAGAATTTTCTCAATGTTATCAGTATAAAAATGTATTCACTTGTATTGAAGTATGCTTTTATTTTCACCTTGTTGAAATGAAATAAATGGAGTTACAATTAAAACAAACTGTCCTGAGTGGGCTGGAGAGTGAATGTGGGGGGGGAGGGTCTAGAATGTTATTAAATTATTCCTTTGAGGAAAAAAATGTGGATCCTAATTGATAAATGTGCTTTATTCTTCACAAATTTTTATAAGTTTAATTCATGTAGACATGGTAGAACATATGAATGGGTACTATTAGGAATTAGGGTGTGGGTTTTATTAAAGCATATGCTTCCCCATGTACTCTCCTTTGTGGGGGGTTTCAGTAAGGTGATATGCAAAAGGAATAAATAGTTAAATAATATACAAAGCAGATTATTAAGGACTGTTGAATGCACAGCTTTGGTAAAGTCTATGTAGGATATTTTATGTTGTCCAAAAATCATTATCTTATTAACTTATTAGTCTCAGACTTCTCACATAGATAGAGGAGGTTGAGACATTACAAAGGATGAGACAGCCAGTTCTGGTGGTCTAGCCCTTGATGAACTCTTCCCCCTATATATAACCACTAAGGAGACAGAAAAAAGACAAGACAAGAAATGGATAAGGGCCTCCCTGGTGGCGCAGCAGTTAAGCACGCTGCACTGTGGAGCTGTTGGCAGCGGTGATGTGAGTTCAATGCCCAGCAGGGGAAAGTCCCACATGGTGTGGCAGACATCTCCCACCTCACCCACTGCTCCTCTCAGCAGTGTATTTCCGTTGATCTGCCTCTTCTGCTCCCCACTCTGTCTCTGGTGAACTCTCTCATCACCCCACACCTCTGGCCTGTACCCCAGCTTGTATTCATAAATAAATAAATCTTTTTTAAAAATGGATAAGATAGATGTATATAAGTTAATGTACATTCAAAATCAGTGAGCGTAATTGAATTATTATTTGTTAACTATTCTGAATAGAAGAATCTTCCTTGGGGCAGAGTATGAATGTGATTAAGCAGGAAAAGCTATATAAAATACTTATAGAAATTGAAGAGGAAAAAACATAACCAAAATTATACCATGAAAATATTCAATATAATGAGAATTTGAGTCTAAAAAGGAGACATTTGGTGGCAAAAAAAGCTATTCAGGATATGTAGATTTTAAAAATGAATACACATTGTTTATATATATAACATACATATATACATGCATACATATGCACACATGTGTATATATAAAAAACATACAGTACATGGCATGCCATGGAGAACGTGCAAATTTACGCAATACAACAAAATATAGCATATACAAAATATATCAACATATATAACAGATGCACACTCTATAAATACACATACATGTATGTCTTTAGATAGCATAGCCCACAGTTATACACACACTATACATACATAACTTGCATACTTAGAGAATTATCTATAGGGTAAATCTCTGAAAACAATATATACAAATCAAACTATTTTTTCATGAAATGATGAATTACCAAGAGGGAAACCAAAATATTAAATACTAGGTCATGGAAATATACAGCTAACTAGGCAGAAACAGAAATAACACAGAGAAGAAAAGGACATCACAAAATAGATTTAGTATATTCAGATGAAAACAAGCACTTAGTGTATTTAAGAGAAGAGATGCAGTCACAGAAATGAGGGCTGAAAGAAAAGGAAAGTACCTTGAAATTTTTAAGTGTCAGCAGAAGGAAATGAAAAGTAAATGAATAAAACTAAGGCTCTAGCTGACGATCTGAAAGATTAAAATTAAGAAATTGCCCAGAAGACAATAAAAGCAAAACACAAAGGAAAGGATAATAAGTGCAAACAGTTTTCCCAAAAAGGTAAGATTCGGGTTTCTACAACTGATAGAATTAAGAGTATCAGGTTAAAAAAGAAATGAGAGCATGAAAAAAGACAATGAAAAAAGGAATTAAAAATTACCTTCAGCTAAAGAAAGACATATCTTCCTCTTAAAGACAGAAATGCTGATTATATATTATTTAAGAAGAGCCACATCCTGTAAAGTTTCAAAAACTTCAAGGACAAAGAAAAATTCCACAATCTTATACAGACAGTACAATATATAGCAAGAATCTGACTGACATCTCATCACAACACTGTGCTAAGAAAACAACATGAGGAAAATGATACCTGTGGACATAGTGTGGATGTTCTGGGACCCAGGTCTTGAAGGCAAGGCAATACAGTTATCTACACAAACAAAATTAGAGCAGTCCTATCCTATTCTGTGTAGCAGTGATACAGGGATCTAGTGCCTATGGGAAAACCAATCTTTCACACCCCACTAGAGACTAAGGAGCCATCTAAAGAAAATTTAAACAGTAACTTTTGGGGTCTTCACAGAGCAGTCTTTACAAGTCAGAAAAATGATTAAAATCCTGCATTTGCCCTCCTCTGCTTCTAGACAACATCCACATTTCCTTAAGTCAAGACAGCATAGGCAACAGAAAGAATTAAATCTAAGCCAAAAACCAGAATCCCCTGTCAAGAATAATTACATTTTTGATGTTGATGATGCACTGTTCCTTTTTTCGTCTACATGAATGGTACTCTGCATGAAGGTATATAAACTGAACCTACACTTGTGATTGTTGGAGCAGTTCTCATGGAGTAAAAGCTGTTTCCAGATTGTAATCTTCACTTAGATTATCTAATGAACTTCTTGTTTAACTATCATTGAAACTTTTCTAACAGCCAACTAATCTGTTCAGACAAATTATCAGTGAGCAAAAAGAAAAAAATATCAAATCTGGTTTTCAAATATTTAAGGGCATCACATGGAAAAAATGACTCATTGGAGACAGTCTTAGATCCTGTGGTGTGCAACCCAGATTCTTCCCCTGGCATCAACTTCTTTCAGGAATGAAGCACGCATTCCCCCAGCTGCTGGGAGGGTTGGTGACCGGCAGTCTGAAACTGATTTTCTCTCCATTCATCACCACAATAATATCCTGCAGATGGGAGAAACACTGATTGACAGCAAGTCCTTCCTGAGTGTAACCCACACTCAATGTTTACTCCCTTCTCCCAACTTGGGGCAATTCTGCTGTTTTTAAAGATTTATTTGTTTGTCTGTTTGTTTGTTTCTGTGTAGAAGGACTGGAGTATAGCTCAGAGGTGTGGGGTGTGAGAGGCTTCACCAGAGACAGAGTGGGGAGCAAAGCAGGCAGGTCTACAAAAATACACTGCTGAGAGGAGCAGTGGGTGAGACCAGAGAGCTCTGCTGTGCCATATGTTGGTTAGCTCCTTGGGGCAGGATGAAATTTAGGCCATAGCGGTGATAGCACTAAGACTTAACCCCTATGCCACCAGGGAGGCCCCCTACTTGGGACAATTCTAAAGGGACAATCCAGTTCAAGAGATGCTCATGGAACTAACTGAGGATTTTGTTATGGCTACTTCATAGTCCAGCTTTTCCTTTTATTGATCATCCCCTTTCCCTTCCTCCCACAGGTTGGGAAACCAACCTGCAATAGGAACCTACAGAGAAAAAAAAAATTACAAAACATTCCAGAAAGAAAATGACAAGGTGATTATGAAAAAGTAGCCATTTGATGATTTATACAAGATGAAAAAGTATATTCAAATAAAAGGAATACCACTAGAGGCAGATGCCTAGATAGAATTTCATTATCACAGGATTTTATTTCTTTCACTACAGTTTTAAATTCAATATTTAGGATAAATGACTAAATAATGTAAATATTTACATGATCTTAAAACTAAAAATAATGCTTTTATTATTCTTATACTTTGGATCAACCTATAACAGACTTCTCCTTAGAAGTAGGAGTTACAATGTTCCCCAACACCACTTAATAAGGGGTAAAACTAAGTGGCCAGATACAGCTATATGACAAGGAAAGGGGGTGGGCTCTGGAGAAAGCACTTCAAAGAGAAACGAGAGAGAGAAGCCTGGCTAAGAAGGGCACTTGCTTCTTGCCTTTGGACTTGCACCAGTGACTTAAGGATCTTGGAGGAGACAAGAGAAAGAGAGACTTGTAGAGACACTTAGGAGAGACATGTGGGTGAAAGACATTAGAGTCATTATCATGAATTGCAGTTTGATTTTGCTTCTTTCATCCTGGAATTGCCTGGCACTTTTTGTCCCTTTCTTACTGTTCCCTGCCAGAAGGTGCCTTAGACTTGGGGCAAGCTTTTGGGTCTCAGTGGCCATGCTTTGGGCCAACCCTATTTGAATGGGCATTTACCCATGAGGAGATGGATAAATCTGGGTATTTTATTGAGAGACTACTATCCTTTCTTTTCTTCCTTCTTTTAATCCTATGTCCTATGTCAAAGGAGATCCCAAGAATCTCCTTTTGCAAGAGGGTGGTCCTCAGGAAGGGGGAGTGTCCCAGGACCCCACCCCCACCTTAGGCCTGAGAGAGCCAGGACACCTAGGACTACAAATCCCAGAATGCCATCATCACCAAAGGAAGGATACTGAGGACTGAGGGTGGAGTTAAGCAATTTTTTTTGGGGGGGGGGGATTTAAAGACCTGACCTGTTAGCTTGGGGAGAGACTGGTCCATGGTGTGGACTGAGGAGAGTTTTCCTGAGTAGGCAAGAAGAACACAGTTCAGAGAAACTGGTAGGACATTTTTACCAATTTATTTATTTATCTTTTCTCTTTTTGTAAATAAATCTTTTTATTAATTTTATTGCGTGTGCCTGCATTTGAGTTTTTAAGTCTCTTTTTAAGCGCATGGGTGGAAACTCAGACAGGCACCCCATGGGGTTACCCTGTAACAGTTTTATAAATGTGTGTGCGGGTGCAAAACCAAGATAGCAACCAGTAGCACCAGTAGCACTGCCTTTGTCTAAGTTTAATAAGGCCTCATTTTCCCAGTATCAGTTTTTGGCAACCACGAAGGGATCCCGCACCCTTGGTTAACCAACCCAAAAATCCTCTCTTTGTATTGGTTACCTTAAAGCGCAAACAACAGTTTGTTTTTGTTTTTGTTTTAATATTACTGGCCTATACTCATTGTTATATACCTGACTGTCTAAAGTTTCTGCTGTGCCTATATGCCGTATCATATACCATGTTGTTACTTATGACGATATATCTGCTATACCTACATGCTGTATCACGTACTAGTTTATTACTTATAATTATGCCAATGTAAAGAGCTTGTCTAATATTCACCATGGATATGGTGATTAAAACTAAAAGTGGGGATTTGAGAGACCTGGGACAGGAAGGCGGGGCTAGGAGATTTTAAAAGGGAAGAAAAGAAGAGAAAGAGACAGATGCCATTATGTGAAATTAAAGGAACGGTCGCTATGAGGAGAGTCACAATGTGGAAATGAAGATTTAGGGCCAGAGATTTTGGAGGCTTTGTAAGTAGCCAAAGAAAAAAGGCAAATGCGCAAAGCAGGTGCCTTTTTAAAATGCGTGAGTGCAGTCTGTTGGACCGAATGGCCGCTGTAGCTGCTGTGTGCAGTTTCGTTAGCCTGATGCTGTGCTGGAGCATCACTGAAGTTTTAAAAGCATTTTTAGTTGCGTCCTGTGTCGTCCTTGCAAGTTGGAACCTGGCCTGCAGTCTGATCAGCACAAGGCAGAAAGAAGACGCCATTGTGACAGGAAACCTTCATCAACATAAGAAAGAAGACGCCAGTTTGAAATCGTGGCCTATTGTCTGGAAGGCAAGTTCTATTTCATCAGTGGTGGGAACACGCCATCTTTGTTACTTTTCTGGGACTTAAAGGACTGGACATTATTTTAAGTGAACACGCCATCTTTATTAGCTTTTTGGAACTTAAGAAACTGGACATTATTTTAAGTAAGGTAAACGGCCATATGTTAACTTTAGTAACTTTTGTTTTACCTCTGTTAATTTTAGTAATGTTTTGCCTTTCCCTGTTTGTTAAATAAATACCAATGTTTTTCCCTAAACCTGAGTAGTTTTATAAATGTGTGCGCGGGTGCAAAACCAAGATAGTAACCGGTAGCAACTGAGACGCTGCCTTTGTCTAAGTTTAATAAGGCCTCATTTTCCCGGTATCATATTGTGGGCCTCCCTGTGGCACAACAGGTTAGCACAGCACTGAGAGCTGTTGGTGGCTGCAGCATGAATTCGATGCCCTGCAGGGGAGAATCTCACATGGCGCAGCAGACCTCTCCTGCCTCACCCACTGCTCCCCTCAGCAGTGTGTTTCCCTTGTTCTGCCCTCCCCTCTGTCTCTGGTGAACCTCTGACTGCCTCACACCTCTGGGCTGCACCCCACCTTGTTTGCAAAAATTAAAAAATAAATCTTTTAATAAAAAGAATCTCCTTTGTATCTGTGCTTAGGGATGACCAGACCCCTTTAGAACATGCAAGTTTGGGGGCTCCAGAGGTTCCCCTTGGTCATGTGCTAGCAGATTTATAGTAAAATTGGAAAATTTGTTGCATATCAAATGTGAAATTTATATGATTTCAGTTTTAAAAATAATATAAACAAACTTTAGGAAAGTCAAGATAAGAGACAAGGTTGGGCAAGTCACTATATGATTAATCTTATGAAGAGTAGAATCAAATGCTAACTTTAAAATTAGTAAATCATGAAAAAATAAAAATATTTATTTTAAATATATCAAGGAAACTACCTGAAGAAATAAATCCCTTCAACTATGAAAAGAAATTAAATATCTAGAGTAGAAATGGATATAGATATGTAAGGAATCATGAACTCTGGATTTGAGTCATCTATACATTTAAAAAAATATTGTAGTTATTCTTGAATTTAAAATATAACTTAAAAAAAAATAAAGCACACACTTACCAACAAAAGACTGGATAAATAAATTACAGTGAAGTAAATTTTAACAGCCACTTAAATCCCCCAATATAGATAATGCTCATAGCTTCTGAAAGTGCTTTCAAATATTGAAGTAAAAATATTTTATTGATCACTTCTTCTGGGCAAGCCACTATTTTCCCTATTAACTTATTTATTTTCATTCCTGAGACAGGTGAGGAAAAATGTCTTTGTCCTCTTAACAGTAAGTAAAGTAAAATAGGGCTTCCCTGGTGGCACAGCGGTTAAGTGCTGTGCTGTGGAGTTGTCAGCAGCGGTGATGTGAGTTCATCGCCCAGCCAGGGAGATTCCCACATGGCTAGGCAGACCTCTCCTGCCTCGCCAGCTGCTCCCATTGATGGAGGAGCTATTAACTCCATTATCTAACTAAAGGTTAGAACCAGATGAGGAAGTAGGGGGGTAGAAGGAATTAACATAACCATGAGCACAATCCCTAGGCACCAGCACCTGAGTTACAAAGCATAGATAGTAGCTAGACTGCAGTCTAGGGGCAAAGATATGGAGATTGAGCCCACTGTATAATCTCCAGTTTCTTTTCTAATTCTAGTTAGCCAGCAGACAGGAACCTTCCTCAAAGCTGAGCCCCTCCCAACTGAAAGAAGGCTGTATCAGTGCCATCCGTGCAAGAATTCAGGGCAGCCATTTCTCTGCCCACCAGTGCCTCTGCAGGTGCTTTCCTTTACCAACTCTATCATTCTGCAGGGCAGCACCATGCAGGCCTCTCTCTTAGCAAACCTGCCCCCTCAGCGGGGCAGCCCTTTCTGCCCGCTTATGTCTGTGCAAGTGTCCTATGCTTCTTTGCCCCGTTTCCTAATAAACCTGTTCTTTATAACTGAGTCTTTGCCTCATGGAGAAACTTGCCTCATGCTGCCGAAAGGAGCTTTGATAAAATCTTTCCCAGAGTGAACCCAAGGACCCTGCTCTGCTCTCAAATCCGTGGAAAAATGACATCACCCTCAGTGGTGTATTTCCATCGATCCGCCTGTTCTGCGCCCCACTCTCTCTCTGGTGAACCCTCTCGCCACCCTACGCCTCTGGCCTGTACCCCAGCTTGTATGCATAAATAGATAAATAAATCTTTTTTAAACAAAGTAAATTAAGCAGAGAGCAAGTTGCTTTGCCTAGGGTTCAAAAACTAATTCTGGCGATGTTGAAGCTTCTTTTTCCATTTTCCCAACCCCAGAATTCTGTGGTTAACCTCAGTTCCCAAGCAGTAGGAAATAGGTGGTAACCAAAACTTGTCCAGAAGTCAATTTGAGAAATGGATAATTCAATAAAGGGGGAATGGGGAATTGGACATGTAATATTTTCTACTTGACTTTTATTTACCAGGCACAGTGATAAGTGCTCACACAGATACAGTTTCATTAACCCTCACAACAACCTCTATAAATTAAACAGTACTGTCATCAGTCAACATATAGGAACAATTAGGCTCATACTAAATAAATTACTTGTGAGAATTGATAACAAGCAGAAAAGAATTATGCTGTTCTGAAATTTATGTTTTTATTCTATGTAGAGTCTTTCAACCTCAGCATTATTGAAAGTTTTGGCTCAATAAGTCTTGTGGGGGACTGTCCTGGGTAATGTAGGACATTTAGCAGTATCCCCAGCTTCCATCCACCAGATGCCAGTAGTATCTTCACCTCCATTTGTGACAACCAAAAATATTTCCAGATGTCCTCAGGGACTGGATCGAGGATCAACCCCAGCACAGAACCTAACCTACAATTTGGGTTAGCTTCATGATCGCTATTAGGGAGAATCCTTCCAAAATGGGATTCTAGTTCAGATGCTCTTTAGCTTTCTCATTGTAACTTAACTGCAAAATTCTTAATGGAAATGTTGAATTGTTATCTGAGCCCTATGATTCAGGAAAAGAGCAGTATTCAAGAATTTTCCCCACCACTTTGTGTTCAGAAAAAGGCTAGGTACAAGGAACCACCTCTCCCCTGTAAGAATGACATAAAGTACCTATATTCTCCTTGTTTACCTATTCCGAGGCCAGACAGAAGGTCTAAATTTTTCTTTGTTTGCCTGATAAATGATTACATGAACTATTTTGTCCTCTCTGAAAATAAGAGTAAAATACTTGTAAGCAAACTTTAGTTAAGTTTCTCTCCTCCCAAACCTCTGGACTTTGAGCCATTCACAGTCTGATCCTGAATACAATCCCTCCTTAATGTCCCATTCTGAGAACAGATAGACCTTGGGATAAAGCATGATTTGATACACTGTCTTCTTATCTCACATTTGCTCATTCACTTCCCTAAACCTGGTTGTGTGTAGCTTTGTTTACTTTATAAAGAAAACACCTTTCTAACTAACCTTTGAGAAGCTGACAGATCTCATGCTTAAATTTTCTTCTACTGCAATATTCCCGCTTGTGTTATTGCAAGTTTATTTCCCAGCTCCCCTGTGATAATGTTTTGAGTAAAGTTTCTGCTTACCTAGACTTGATAATAACAAAAACAAATGCTGAATTCTTGGTATCTCTGCCAATAAAACAAAAAGAAAATGCTCCATTTGACCTAAAGTAGAATTCTAATTTTAAAAATGTATGTGGAATATACATTGTAAGTATATAATAGTGAAAAAAAAAAGAAGCATTTTATTCAGTGACTTCAAGGTTGCTAATATTCACAGCCTTCAAAGTGGACTTGTTTGGAGCCCTTAGGCCAGACGCATGATGAAATAGCTACCCAAGAACTAACATCTATGGATTTGTCAGCTTGGGACACAATTGACATGTCAGCTGAGTATTAAAGTGGCCAAAGTATTGCTGGCTGGAGTGAGTGACTCTAAATGAGAAACCAGTGTGATGAGATTCATTGCCTGAGGCACAGAACCTTTGCTTAAACTGCCTCCCAAAGGTCTGGATTTATGAGAAGCCAACTTGTCTCCAAGAAGAGTCTCAGCAATTGAGAAATGACTCACCACTGAAAAGGTTAGTTCAAGGGAGCAGAGGGGCAATGGAAATAAAGGCAAAACTTGATCTGCCATGGAAAGGTTACTGTTTGTAGCCATGTCAGGATTCTCTCTTAAGTGTTTTTTCTTCCATCCTGTAGTCACTTTAATTTATTCTATAATTTAATAGGGAGCTGAGCATTTATGAGCATGAGGGTGAAGGAGGGAGAAACAGGGGAGACAAAATAGTTCCACCAGTAGCTGAATTGTCTCTACAAAATGTTTTAACCATTTGCCTGTTCTGCTAATTATAGCCCTCAAAATATTTAGCTTCTCAATCCAATTTTTTGGAATTCGGTCTAATTCCTCTATTTCTTAGGACTGTATATATTCTAAATTTTATTATAATTTTGTTGCTATTTTAACACAAAACACCTTAATGACATAAATTCATATTGTTGTTTTCTTACACACAGGTAGTGTTAGCTAAGTGAATGAAAAGATCCTGTGGCTGATAGAGAAGAGGGATTGTCACAGTTCCTAATACAATCTGTCAGTCAGTCTTCTAAATCTCTCATCCCTAATTCCCAGCCATACATTCACCCTCTTCCAGTGATGTGTGGTCACACTGACATAGTCACTGAGATTTCTGGACAATATTGATTATAATCTCAAGAGTATTCAGAGGCCTAAAAGCAAATACATGAGTAAAGTTACTCTTGATAGACCACAGAGATATATATTTTGTATGGTTTGTACATTGCTTAGTAACTTGAATTATGTATCTACATTTAATTGAGATTTGAAAAAAATTGAATATCTGACTTCTTTTCCTTTGTTGCTAATATTTGAAACATGTTTCAGTGAGGAAACATTTGCTTAACCTTTACAGTTCTTCTTTGTTAAGGGGACATATGGTTTTATATTCACCACAGTCTTTTGGATTACACCTGTCTGTTCAGTCCATTACATGCCAAGCCCCTGTTGGAATCTAAGATCGAAAACTGTTTAAGTGCTATGATTCTTTGATCTTGTTCCACATTCACAGATGCACAATCTCGTTCCTCTATATATTTCATCATTATCAGTTAAGATACACACATGCAAGCATGGGTGGATATTTTTTCCCCAAAAAATAAATATCTGAAGAGGGTCCTTGTTTCCATCTGGGAAATAGTCTGATGAAAGAGAAAATCAGGACCATGAAAACTAATAGGTAAATCAATATTATCTTACAAGGTCAGATTAACAATAACAATTATTAAAATATTATTTTAGATGACATCATCTGAAAGCTTATATTGATCAAAATATATACAATTCAGTAATTTGCAATAAAATAAATGTTCTTCGGTTTCTTTGCTCTTCCAAACAAAAAGTAAATATTAATATATAATTTTCTAAAAAAAATGCCTTGTTTTAAATTTTGCAAGTACAGATTTTCCTTAAAAGTCTGATTAGAAATATTCTATAAATCTTTTGAAATTATAATAAGACAATAATGGAACAAATCATAAGTACAATAAAATTGCCTTAAGCATCATATTTTCTAGAAATTAACATTTTAGTTACATTTTGAATTTATGATAAAATGGTAATGCATAAGAACATTTTGACTTAAACTGGAAAAGATATTTCCAATATAAATCACAGCACATGTCTGTCTGTCTGTCTATCAAGTTAGCTAACTAGCTCATCTGATCATTATTAAACACTTGCCCAAATTCATGAGTCTGGCTTTTAAAACATAGCTTTTGTTTTTTTTTAAGATTTATTTATTTACGCATACAAGCTGGGATACAGGCCAGAGGCGTGGGGTGGTGAGAGGGTTTACCAGAGACAGAGTGGGGAGCAGAAGAGGCAGATCAACGGAAATAGACTGCTGAGGGGAGCAGCGGGGGAGGCAGGAGAGGTCTGCCATGCCATGTGGGAATCTCCCAGGCCAAGCGTCGAACTTGCATCGCCAATGCGGGCAGCTTCACAGCGCAGGGCTTAACAGCTGCACCACCAGGGAGGCCCTAAAACATAGGTTTTAAGGTTCTAGTTATCTGACACATAGTGAAGCTTATGCCTAGACCTAGGATGTGAAATAAGACATAAGTTGTAGTCAACCAAAAAAAAGTTTTCATTGTGTGTTCTTGAGTGTTTTTCCCATTGACTCTCTAGTTTTCCTTTCTACTACTAAAAAATTTACTTTTAAGCGTGAGTTTTAGTATTTCAAGAAAATCCAGCTTTGTATACACTTAATTAGACTAAGCAACAGATTGTCAAATACTTGGTTTCTCTTCCCTTTAAATTATAACACACACACACACACACACACACACACACACGTAATAGAAAAATTATCAAGACAAAAAAATTTTATATGTCTTTTACCTCAACATTATATTTTTAGTTATGATAATATTTGTTAAGTAGGGGCCTCCCTGGTGGCGCAGTGGTTGAGCGCTGCGCTGTGGAGCTGTCGGCAGCGGCGACGCGAGTTCGACGCCCAGCCGGGGAGAATCCCACATGGTGCGGCAGACCTCTCCTGCCTCACCCGCTGCTCCCCTCAGCAGTGTATTTCTGATCTGCCTGTTCTGCTCCCCACTCTGTCTCTGGTGAACCCTCTCGCCGC
>PVIJ01020844.1:0-19919 GCA_004024925.1 Scalopus aquaticus | reverse complement strand
GAAGGCTGTATGGCGATTCCTCAGACTGCTAAACATGGAGCTTCCATACGACCCAGCAATTCCACTTTTGGGAATTTACCCAAAGGATACAAAAACACTAATCCAAAAGGATACATGCACCCGTATGTTCATTGCAGCACTGTTCACAATAGCAAAGGTATGGAAGCAACCCAGATGTCCAAAAATAGATGATTGGATCAAGAAGATGTGCTACATATACACAATGGAATACTATTCAGCATGGAAAGAAGATAAACACATGCAATTTGCAGCGACATGGATGGAATTAGAGGGGATCATACTCAGTGAAATAAGCCAGAAAGAAAGAGAAAAATATCGAATGGTTTCACTTATAACAGGACTATAGGGAGGCCGGGTGGGAGAGAGACAATCAGTGGTGGGGAGGGGGAGGAGGAAGGAGCCGGAGGGAGGGAAGGGAAAGGGCACAAAATGGAATAGAAAAGAACACAAGGGACCATGGAGATGGATCACGGGTGAATTGGTGGTGGGCTACCCAAGGGGAATGCAAAATGTAAAGACATAAATAACAATAAAAATATATATTATTAAAAAAAAACAAATAAGGAATCAGGAAAAATAAATAAATAAATAAATAAATAAATAAATAAATAAATAAATAAATAAATACAAACAAAATTAACAAGCAATTATAAACCAGAGACATTCTGCAGGGGAGGGAGAGGGATCAAAACAGGGGAGGGAAGAGCACAAGGGACTATGGTGATGGTGCACTGATGAATTGGTGGTGGGAATTTTACAGGGACTCCACCTGAGATGAGAAAGCATACATTGCACAAAAATGAACAATGATATGAAATATTAATTAATTGATTAATTAATTTTAAATAAACATACATAATCTACCAGTACCTGGCAATCCAGAGATGGAGTTTAATTATAGTCTTCTAAGCTTGGAGGTAAGTGGCAGAAAAAGTCCAAAACTGCATATTTGATTGCATAATTAAGAGTGGGGTTATCCTTAGGATGGAATTGCCAGAGAATAGTCCAGTGGGCTTTGATTCAGTTACTCCTATAAACCTGACCAAACTGATTATGAGAATTATGGCTTCCTCGATAGCTGCTGGAATGTTATGTGTAATGTATATGCCATTCTTCTTGTGTAGTGAGCGATTGGTTTCTCAATGCCATCTGGCCTTTTTTGGCTTAACACAGATGCAGCAGCATAAGGTGAAATGCCAGCAGTAAGAAACAATAGTTTATAATTATCATGATGTACTAGCACAGAACAAGAAACAGGAATGTCCCCCAAACTGTGCTTTAATGTTTAATTCTTATTTCATTTTTGATCCATCTTTTTCTTTATGGTGTAGACAGCAAAGTGTTACATTAATGATTGGATTTTGAGGAGAAAAGAATTTTCATGGTCTTATCTTTGTTTTTGGAATTAGCACCAGTTAGAACTGAATTAGCACCATTCAGTTCTTGAATAAGATTCTTGCATGGATGTAGAAATCTCAAAAATAGGCTTTTGGAAATTTTAGTTCACTTTTTGATCACCTAGCCAAGAATGGGTATTGATATCAGATATACAATGATGAATTACACAGACACGAAAACCCTCATACATGGTACCCAAACAGGCTGAAGTCATTTTGGAGGTAACCTTCAGTTGACAGCATTCTCAAATCATTCTTAAAACGTGGCATCATAAGTGCAGCTTTGAATTAGCAGAAACGTATGTTCATTTTCCTGAGTCAGTTGGGCTTCTATACTCAAAGAACATAGATAACTGCTTTCTATGGAGGATAGAGAGTAAATGATCATCTATTAAATATCCATTTTTGAAAACACTTTCATTTTAACATTTTTTTCCCAAAATAATGGCAACCTATTGATTGATGGCAGGCATCTGTAGAAGATGCCTTACACACTAGATTGATTTTCTTACACACTAGACCTTTGTGTCTTCACAATCTACACAGTCCCATGAGATGTTCATATTGTCAGCAATTGCACAGCGCTCCTGTGCAATGTTTAGAGGATTTTTCCTTTTATTTTTTTTCAGTTAAAGGCTCAAGTCTTTCTATACTACTTACAGCAAAAGTTAAACTTATAACTTAGAAGTGACTACAGTGAGATGAAACAACAGTTACGTAGTCTTTAGTTCCCAAAAGAATGTCTTCAAATATTCTATGTGCTCACATACATAGATACTCAGATATCAGATACTCAGGTCAGTCCTCTTCTGCTGATTTCATTTGAACAGAAATGATGTAGGTAGAAAGCCCTTTAAATAAAGAGTGGACATATTTGTCTGTTCTAGTTTCTTCTTTCCTTGAAGTCATCCAAATCTTGGGAATCTGGTACAGACTTTTTGAGTGATACCTGAGTTTCATCAAGACTCCAGAATATTTCAGCAACCCGGTGGGGAACATATCTCAACCCCAAACTTCACGATTCCCCCATCCTCTTAGTTCTAGATCTGCTCTGTCCTTTGTAATAACTTCTACTCAAACTGAGATGGCTCTGAAATGTGTAAAGCATAAAATACACTGATTACACACCTTTGTGTGAAAAATAAATGTAAAATGCCTCATTTGTATTATATAAATATTGACATATATATCAATTATATGTCGAAATGATATTTTTTAATATAATGGGTTAAACAAATGATCAAATTTCATTTGTTAATGTGCCCAGCTAAAAAAAAATGTTTAAATACATATGCGACTTGCGTTGTAGTTCTCATGGCTGGTGTTATTCTGAGGGCTTAACACTCGTTCTTTTCTCCAGAACAGTCTCTGCATCCTGCACAAAATTTCAAATGATCATTTCTCCAGAGAAATTTTAAACCTGGTGATCCAAATTGTGGCCAAGAACACACGTGTATATATTCTTACGTAGTGAGCAACTGGTCTCTCAACACCAAGAATATGTGCACATGTCTGAGTGGGTGTAAGCACGCGCATACACAAACATTGCTTTTTCTCCAACTCCTATTCTGATCTCATCATCTTAGGTCTTTTTTGTTTGTTGTCTTAATTCTCTTATTTCTCCTTTATCAGTCATCTTTATAATTCCCTTACACTCACTTCCACCCAGGAACGACATGCTTCTTTGGAACACTGCTAACTGACAAAATTGAGTGCTCCTCCCAGGGACAACAAACTTAATGTAGTTGTGTCCATTCCGCAAGGATTCATTTTTCAGTTCATCTCCTGGGTCCCTCCTACTGTGCTCAAGACCAAATATGGGGGCTTGTTGATTGCTTTTTTTCCTTCATTTTGTGTATCTTTTGTTTTCTATGGTCTCTCATGTTGGGGTCTCAAAATCAATCAGAAAATGGCTCAAGAATTAAGTCATTATTTCACAGCCTAACTAACACGAAGTCACATGGAATTTTACTTTTTATTTCAGTTCCCTCACCACATGCTGATAGCAATTAAGTCAGAACTGCTATATTTTAAAATGAATATGTGTGGAGTTAATGACAGAAAAAAGAAGCAAAATAGGAAATAAGGAGGGAGGGAGGAAAGGAGATGAAACATCTTGAGGAGAGCTATTGTTTTCCTGTGGGCTCACAACCCAGTGTGGGCAAATACTTCAGTTTGCTGAAAGAAGCAAGAAACCCATATACTTACTATATTTTATTGTTTCTAATATTTTTTTTTTACACTTTAACAACTCTGAAATCAGGATATGTCTTACCGTTGATGTCTTAGGTTTAACGAAATTAAAGATAGGAAATGATCTATTTTTAAAAATCACACAACACTTTTTGGGTCAGGTCAAACACTCATTTTCTTGATTGCTATGTTTCCAGTTGAGATAGTTGCCTCGGAAATTTGTTTCCAACACCTTCCTTGAAGTCTCTGTCCCCTGATAGTTATCTATGTTATTCCTCCCAACCATGAAAATGTGAAGATGGGAGCACTGAACAAGGTTGCCCAGTCATTATCATGATCGCTTACTTAAGGGTAGTATTAAACAAAAAACAAAACAAAACACCATCTCATTATTCTTAACGTTTGAACAGCATACAGTGTGTGCCAGATGCTATATACTGTGCATATGCAAATGCTTGCTGTTTAACTTTAGTTCTAATCATGAAGGGTAGAATAAAGAACAGAAAAAGAAGAGGGAAGGGGAAATAGTCCAGTCCTACATTATTCTCAGTCTACTTTCTGAGAATATATGTCTACCTTTTGAGGAGTATATGAACTATCTTTTTATAGCTTTTACCAGATGTTTAAAAACCATATACATGAAAATATATTCAAATAACTTACTCTATACTAAGAAAGCAAGTCATCAGGAGAAAAAGTCAGAGTATACTTTAGATACTCCAAGATTTAAGGAGAGGGGTATAAAATGTTCATGATTTTCTTTTTACTTAACCCAAGAAATGTAATTTTCTATAAGAAGAAAGAACTGTTGTTTTTTTTTTCCTTGCCTCTCCCCTTTCCATGTTGAGTTCTATTTTTAGTAGGAAATACTGGTTGAGCTCTCACTATTATATTGTGCTTAGAAAAGAAATGTAAAATGTCTGTTATTACCTTCTTAAATGCAGGCAACAACTTTATATTTCCACTTAATATGAAGGAATAAATTGTTCTACCCGCTATTTTGATCTCTTGATGTGTTTAATAAAAAAGCATGTAGCAGTTAATGGCAGTGTTTGGTTTATGTGTTGACACAAATCAATTTATAAACTCTAGGCTACATTCAATGAGTACTTTACATTTTGCAAATAACACACTGAGAACAGTTCAAAATTTACTGCTTTTTATTTCATCACATTAATGTCAACAATGAGTTTTGATGTTTTATAAATGTCAAATCACCTCTAAGGCCTTAACTTATGGAACCATCTAGAAACCCATTTATTTAGAGAAGTTAGGCAAATAAATATAAGAATGATTTACTAATAACTTGTCCTTTCTAAATTTAAAAATGCAGAGAAATAGAAAAAGTAAAAATTAAAATGCAGCTGCAGTGATTAGTATATACATTTTAAACTTGAATACATTTTGGGGGGAATTAAAATTTTAAGGGTTGATATTTAATTTTTAAAATGATACAACTTTTAAAATAAGTCTATCTTAAACAATATTCTAGTGTACATTTGGAGAATGACATCAAATTAAATATTTTTGTTGATGAATTTATGTGTACTCCTAAAACATGATACCTACAGATAATAAAAGCAGAGTTTCAGGTATAAATGGGAACTACATTAAATGCAAAAGTTAAATTTAGACAAGGTTAGAAGCTTTAGATAACTGAATTGACTGGAAAGTCTACTTTTAATAAAGTATAGAGTTCAACATAGAGTTCAGCTTGGAATAAGACATGACTGAATTAAAAGTTCACTTTTGATATGTGAACTTCAATAAGACACTGCTCTATCCTAGATTCATCATTCTCATCTATAAAAGGAAAATAATACTATCTAATTCACAGGGCTGTTGTGATAATAAATGAGATAGTAACTAGGATCTACTGGGATCTGGTTAGCACAGAGCTACTATTCAATTGCGGTTCAGTTATTTATTCAATGATAAGTATGCATCTGTTCTTTTTGTGAGACATGAAAAAATACAAACTTTTATTTTGAGGAGTTAATCTTCCTAAAGAGGAAAAATATAAATAATTATAATACAATGTAGAGAAGTATAAACAAGGTAAGGGGGACACAGAGGATCCCCCACAGCCTTGATACAATACCTAGAAAACTTAAACTCATGAGCCTCATTTAAAAGGTTGCGTGATCCAGAAAGATCTTGAAACCGCTTGAGGTAAATCACTAGACCTTATTATGAGGTCATATATATTTTTTTTTACAAAGAGGTAACTGATTTGTCAAGTTAAAAGTTATTTATATAGGGCCTCCCTGGTGACGCAAGGAGTTAAGTCTCAGCCTATGAAGCTATCCTCAACCACGGCAGCATGAGTTTGATCCCCAGCCAGGGAGATTCCCACATGGCACAGCAGACCTCTCCTGCCTTTCCTGCTGCTCCCCTCAGCAGTGTATTTCAGTCAATCTGTCTGTTCTACTCCCCACTCTGTCTCTGGTGAATCTTCTCACCCTCCCCACCACTGGCCTGCACCCCAGCTCTTGTATGCATAAATAAATCTTTTAAAAAAGTTATTTATCTATCACTTATGTGAGGCTAGAATCATGTCATACAATGGTAAGCAAAAAGTCACTGCCTTTGGGAAAATTATAGTAGGGACAACAATATTAATTTGACTCAAACAATTTTAACATTTTCAAAGTAGAAGAGCATGGTGCTAGAAGGCTCTGAACTAAATAGGTTGATTTGACCTAGCTGAAATCCTATAGAAGGGACTGTTGACAGAGATCTGAAGGACAAATAGTGGTTAACTAGGCAGGGCAGGGAGAGAGAGCTCTCCAGAGAGACCGACTTGCAAAGGCCCGATTGAAGAAAGAGCAGGTGCTTTAAGAACTGATTGGGGGTGGAAATTACAACAGAACATGTGGAAATAAAGCAGGATCAAACACATGAGAACATGCAAAGGCTATTTATTCCGAACTTGCTTTAACAAGAGTGTCAGACCCTATCACTTACATCTTGGCAGAGACTTAAAGGCAGGCAGTGGAGCAAAAAAGGTTTATAGTGGAAAAAGGGAAGGCTTCAGAGGTGCCTTGTTGTTGGCCTGGGAAATCTGGTGGCAAGTTAACTAGAAGTGAAACCTCCTATGTGATTGGGTAAGGATACATATGTAGCTTTCTTTGCTTGGTCTTAAGCTGGAAATGAACACAAAATTTAGGGAAGCTGTCAGTTATTTATCATCTCCTGGTCATTTGGGGCTTATTTCTATAGGACTTGTTTGGCTTCCTGGGTGAGTCGTGATAGAGATCAATATGATGTCCTGTGAGTCTGATTTATAGTTGAACTGGTTTAGTAGATAACATTGATCAACAAATTTTTACAAAAGTCATGTTACTGAAATAAAATTAGTCATTTCCTATCAATTTGTATGTGCTCAACAAGAATATAACAGTCAAATTATAATTTTGGTTTTAGTTTTTTGGGTAATTTGCAATAAATTCACGTTTACATCACAAAATGCATGCCAATAGTAATAGGCTTACAATTAATACTTGTAAAAAATCAAGTCATAGGCTATTTCTTAGAGTTCTTCACCTGTCTCTTCTACAACTATCAGGAGCATCTCTGGGGAATGTCCAGCAGTAGTCAGCCAGCATTGCAGTGGACCATTTTCCCTGGTACCTTTGGTCCTTTGATGCGATATCCTGATGAAAACATCCTCCATGTTCATCACTGCCCATACCACAGTTTTCAGGGAAGTAATCCAGATGGGAATGAAGGAAGTGGCTCTTTAGAAACATACTGCAGCCAAGTTTCTGATACTGCATCAGCATGTTTTCTACTAGTTCCTTGTAGTTTTCTGCCCTAACATTCCCAAGAACGTTTGTAGACACAGGGGAAAAGCATTCCATGCTTGTTTCACATCACCCTGCAGCAAGTTGTTGAAGCGGTCATCTTTGAAGAGCTCTCAAATGTGAGGAGCCACAAAAACTCCCTCTTCAATCTTTGCTTCGCTGAGTAGAGGAAATTTTTCATGCAGGTATCGCAAAGCTGACGAGGTCCGGTCCATGGCTTTCACGAAATTCTTCATCAAACCTAGTTGGTAGCAGGATTTTGTGAGCCTGACCAGAGCTGGGCGCTGGATATTCTTCTCTCCAACTGCTATATTGTGTCTGCAAGTCCACTCCTTCTGCAAGTAGTGCAATTTACTTGCTCGGCTATCCCACTCACATAAGAAACACATGTATTTTGTATATCCCTGCTGCAGTCACATTAAAAGAGCAACTAGCTTCAAATCACCACAGACATGCCAGCTGTACTTGTTATACTCAATGGAATTCAGTAGCTGCTTTAAGTTATCATATGTCTCTTTCATGTGGACAGCATGTGCTACTGGAATAGATGGAAGACAGTTTCCATTGTGCAAAAGCACAGCCGTAAGACTCAGTTTCAAAGAGTCTAGAAATAGTCTCCATTCCTGCGGGTCATGAGTGATATCTAAGGCATTCATGAGGCCCTCAATATGGGAACAGAATACCAGAGTACTTTCCTTTCTGAAGAAAGGCTCCAACTGCTGGTGGCACTTTGGATAGAAAGTAATTGTGACATCTTCTTCTAGAAGATTCCATCATTGGAGTCTTGATCCTAGCAGTTCTGCCTTGTTCTTGGATAAGCCCAAATCAGGAACCAGTTCATTTAGTTCTTCCTGGTTTAGACTGTGTGGGGTTGATGATGCACCACAGTGAAAATCTGGATCACTGCATGCTGATGGAACAGGAGAACAGGTCGGCTCACCCTTGCCCTTATCAGATGAATCAAGAGAATATTCTGCTGGAGGTTCTGGAATAGGAAGTCCTTCACCATGTGGAACTGGTCTCAATGCAGACGGAATGTTTGGATAGACTATTCTCGACTTCTTTTGCTTCGTTATTCCACCGGAAAGAGGAAGAACCAAGCAGAAGTAACAGTCTTTAACGTGGTTGCTTGGCTCTCTCCACACCATGGAGACTGCAAAGGGCATTGATGGTCTTTTGCCATTTCACCACTGTGAAAGCTGTGTTGTACAGGTAGCACAGCATATATGCGGGGCCCAAGGCTTGTCTTGGTCACCAACCTTGCATCCGAAGTAAAGATGATAAGCCTTCTTCACTTGACAAGTGATACTTTTCTTCTGGTTGGCAAATGTCACTTCCCCACAAATCGAGCAGAAATTGTCCACGCTATTAATGCACTTTTGAGGCATTACTGTTCTGTATTGTGCCAAAATGGGTAAAATAATAACAGTTCTATGGAACAGTAGCTTAAACTGTCTCACACAAAGTCTGAAATATTTTCAATGCTCAACATTTCCAACAGGACTTTCTATAGTGTACTGCTGAAGTCAGCTTACTTCAGCAGCCACCTGGCAGTGGTATTGCATTGCATCGGAAAATGATACAATTAACTCTGGATGATGTGTGCATGATGGTATTATGGAATACAATGCAATATTACATCATTCTAGGCTGATTTAGGATGTTGTTGCAGTCCTACTGGATAAATTTACACGGTGAAACATATAAAATTACTTATATGAAATATCTTCAAAACAAGAACTAATAAAAAATTTTCAGGGTTACATTCATGTTCAGCACACCAAGATACTACAGATTAGGGCCTTTTTAGGTCAGTAACAATCTCAGTGTTGACCAGTGTAATGGTTTGGATGCCTGAGCTTGTTGGATATCAAAATTCTAATTTTATATATGGTTTGAATTATCTGTTTGAGTATTCATTCTCTCACATATGACTTTCAAAAGTATATATCAATTAAAATTGACAGTCAGTTATGAATCAACTAAAGGATATGAGCATGATATTTAATCTTCCCTATAATACGAAATTGTGTTGATATCAAGCAACTAAAAAACTTAAGATGTCACAAAGCAAGAAAATCATTTTGAATCCTGTTAGTTCTATATTGATAAGGTGGAGTAAAAATACAAGAACATATGGGCTTCTGTATTTGGAAAAATTAAAAAGGTTTAGAACAAAGATTTATTTTTCTGTTTCTCACAGTTTATTAATGTAAACTGAGAGAAATGTTTTTTTAAAAATAGCAGATTATATAAGGACCTAAGAACAGCATATAATTGCTGCATCTTGCTCAAATTTAATTAAAAAATGTATGACTTTTTTCTACACAGAAAGATCATTTCTGTCATTTTTGTGTGTGTATTTTAAAGCATACAACACTGTTCAACGTTCATCCTCAGAACCTACCAGCACACAGATTTTCAAAGTGTAGCTCAGCTCTGTTCTAACACCTCTGGAATGAAAAATTATGCACAGGATAATTTTAGACATTTATTTTGGATGAAATTGTACTTTGGATTATCTTTTCCTGAGGCCTGGGTGCTTTAGCTTCCCTCCTATCCTCTCAGCTTTCTTTGTTCCTCCTCCTTCCATATCTGTTTGTAGCTTGTGTTGGGCCCTCTACTGTGGAGTCATTCCTGTAGCACAAACAAACCTGTCCCATGAATGACTTCTTTCAGCAAACTTTCTAAGAAAATCAGGAGTTTCTGTAAATTGGAACATTTGTCTTTTTAATTTTTCTTCAAGAACAGAATGACTGTGTTGCAAATTCCTAACAAGGATATAATTGGATTTTAGACAGCCAGCAATCTAGAGTCCATCAAAAAACCTGAAATGCTTAGCATAAAATGATCAGTATGATGATAAAAACTTCAAATAGCAAAACTCATTCAAACACATGATTAAAGATAAAAATAGATTTTCTAACCTTCATTATGACTTTTGTCTTGTTGAGTGGTAATTGGAGAGATATAGAGTTTCTTGAGTCTAAGCTATTTGAGGGACACAATTTATAGCCACATTCCTGCTAATTCTGTGTATGACACATCAGCGCTATCATGGGAAGAAATAATTCCAGATCAACTCTACGTTGGCACCAATGTAATTAGGAACAAATTTTCAGTGCCAATAGATGAATTAGCTCATGGACTAATCTCTCCCTTTGTCTCAAGAAGGATTCTCTATCTTTTTCCATTGAAGAGACTCAAAGAAAATATTTTTCCAGTAGAAGTTTACAAAATTTATTCAAGGGTCACAATCAGATAATAAATTTAAGTACCACCCTTTAAATTCTATATTTTCAGGACAAAATTGTCTCTGTTTCTTCTCTTCGTTGCCTTCATCCTCACACCTATTAAACCTATGCACATATTTCTGCATAATTATTTTATTTTCTTAAATCAAAGGAAGCTTCTCCTTTATTCAAAACCCAGTCTTTTCACATGTCAGTGTCTTCTCAGGTGATATTGAAGATCTTCTCTAATTTGTGGTGCTTCTTCTAACTGTCCTGGCGCATCCTTCCATGAACATTTAAATATTAATGTTTCCCATATTTATTTCTTAAAAAATCATAACTCATTCTCTTAGAATCCTACTTCACTTCATAAACAAATTTTGGAAACACATACCATATTCACTTAAAAAAAATTGAGATCCTCCCTGGTGGCCTTAGCGCTGTCACCTCTGCGGCCCGTGAAAGATGCCAGGCCAGGGAACTGACCCACATGGCGCAGCAGACCTCTCCTGTCTCCCTGCTGCTCCTCTCAGCGGTGGATTTTTCAGTCAACCCGCCTGTTTTGCTCCTCACTGTCTCTGCTGAATCCTCTCACCACCCCACCCCAACCCCACCCACACCTCTGGCCTACACCCCAGTTCTTCTATGCATAAATAAATAAATCTTTTTTAAAAATCATGCTTGTTTTGTGCCAGGTACTATTTATTGCCAGTGATGTGGCAGGTACTTTTCAAGAAGTCAGTGAAAAACAAAGAACAAAAAACCTCACAGAAATTCCTGCTCCAGAAAAGAAAAACAAAATATGATGAAAACAGACAAGGTAGGTGGAGAACAGAAATTGACCGAGAATATAAACTGCAATTTAAATAGGGTGATTGAGAAGGAAGTTTAAATTCTTACTCTTTTCTATTTTCTTTTGAATTGCCCATTGCTTTTGTGTGCTTTTCTGGATCACAAGGATTGAAGACTAAAAAACACACATTCTTTACTTTACCACACAGTATTAGTTGTCTGTATTTCCAATGCTCTTGGTTTATTTCATTGTTTTCTTCTCTCTGTCCCTGATCCGCAGCTATCCTAGAAATAAATACTCACTCTGCTATGTCTGGGATGTGTGCACACACACACAAAATTTTGCTCATAAAATTTTTTGAAAAAATTATTTTTGAAAAAAGAGGGTTACAAAATGTTATGTTATAGTGCTATTTATATTTGTTATAGTGTTACTTATATAAAGTTTTAAAGCATGGAAATAGTTCTGTGGACTATTTAATACATAATATAGTAAAATTATGAAACCAAATTATAAACACCAACTTTGCAAAATAGCTCTTCTGGAATAGAGGAAGATAGCAATATCCAAGGAACTTCATCATTATCAGTTTATTTTGAAGTTCTGTGTGTCAAGGTTTGACAAAAAGGGTTGGTGCATACATAGGTGTTCATTATATGATTTCATATTCTTGTCAGTATGTTTGAAGTGTTTCAGAGTGAAAAATGAGGCAAATGAAAATAAAACATAAATAGAATCATCGAGTACCCTTGCTCAAACCATTGCAATATCTTCCCATACTACTTTTGATAGACTCTAACACCTGTGCTAATCCCCGAAGCCAGGTAGGACTTGCCCCACCCACTCCTCCAATTGGTGTTAAGTGTCTTACCAACTGCATTAAACCTTTGAACATTTCATATTCTCATGTATCAGAAGTTTCACTTAAGCTATTTCTCTCTCTGCAGTTTTTCCCCCTTGCTTGCCCCTTGTTCACATGCCATTTTAAACATGATTTTTAGCGAAGTCTTTCTTGATCTTTTATCCCAATTTAAATGACTTTCCTTGGTCATACTTTTTAAAAACACTTCAAATAGCATATCAAATGTTTCCTTTTTTCCAGTTTGGACTTCTCAAGATTATATATGTGAGTGTAAGGACTTTTCATATTCAAAGATATATGAAATCTATGTAGTGCTTCAAACTATAACAAACTAAAGGAAGACTATAAGCTGTAACATACACCTGTATACCGGTGTGATCAAACACTAAAACAGCCTCACAGACTGCTGGAATATACCAATAGTAAGAACAGGTGTCAAAACAGCAATCCATTAAATCCCATTTAGATAATGATTATCCCTGGATGACCTTATCCTTCTTCTCTTGGGAATAGAGATAATATCAGAAGGACAGGGTGAATACTTATATTAAGTATAGTCTCAGAAGTAAGGGTCTCTCTTCCCTCCTCTCTCCTTCCTTCTATTTGTATTGAGACCTTACTACCAAGTAGCACTGAAACTTTGGAGAATCCTAGCATACATGTATCTAATCCCACCAAATAGGGGGGGCATCAGGAAAGGTCTTTCTTTTTTGGACATGGATAGGGGTGGGGGGCATGAATAGTAGAATCATCTAAATAATCCACAGACTCTTCAGTCATCGACACAGCTAATCTCATTAGGGGGTCTTTCTTTACTGATTGAAGAATAGTTTCCAAAACTGGCAAATGGGGCATTTCTTACATGAATATATGTTTACTTTGTAGAAACTGACAGCAATCTGGGCACTTTTAAGAGTACTCACTGTCATTATGTATTAGACCCCTGTTTACTGGAGATTTTGTAAATATATGGTCCCTTTGTTTGTGGCTACATCAAGTTCAGGTCATATGTAACATAATTCAGTTCATTAATAATTGATTAAACACCTCCCATGTTTCTGTCATTATGAAGGTGTTTAAACGAGAGCTATGCCAACAATAAAAAACTAGTCAATGGAAGTCTGGCTCTCAATGTCTAAATATTTTTTTTAGAATTGCTTTAATGGTAGCTAAATTACCTTAAAAATTTCCTCTAGTTCATACAGTGATCATGCACAGCCAATATCTAATATCTAACATCAGAACACAGTATCAGTAAAACATCAAAGGTTATATAAAGATAAGCAGTTCTACTTGCATTCACTCAATAAAAAGAAGTCTTCGATAATTTATCTAAATTATTAGTGACAAAGAACATGTTTTCAGTGTCACTGCTGTAAACTTTGTGTCCATGCTAGAATATTCTTATTGTCTACTTTGATCTTGTAATTCTTAACTTCAGCATTTATTCCACCTGTCACATTGAAACAAAACAATTCTAGACACATGGATAACATTTACCATATACTCTGTGAGTATGCTTTAGTCCTTTCGTACTGTCTGTACATTTTAAAGACAGCTTTGTAAATGAGCTACTTCGGTTCTCTATGTGCTGATTCTGCATTACTTCCTAGGCAAAATAACCATTCCACCTTGCTTTTGAAAATTAATAAAAACAATATCATTTAGTGGAAAGAGAACTGTCTTTATAGTTCAAACACATAAGGTTCAAGTTAAGAGCCTTGCAGTTACTGTCCATAAAGTTTTGTGAAAGTAACATGAACTCTCTGAGGCTTTCTCCTCCTATAAAATAAGGTAATGATATCTATCATAAGATACTTTTGGGGAGGAATAAAGACAGCAAATATTGGTCAATACAATATGAATGTCTTGCCAGTCAACACATTAATTTCCTCTTAACTTACCTTTTATGTTTACTATTAAATGAGCTTTTCTTCTTTTAAGTTACTATTCTTTAAGCCTGGTAAGCATGGAATACAAATATTTTTTGGCGATTTTATGATAGAATGATTGAGTAGAAATAACATGATTGAAATCAAATACATGTAAGTTTGAGTATTGATTCTACCATATCTCTGTGACTTTACATAAGTTATTTTATCCTTTATAAATCTGTCTATGATGGAGCTAATAAAACCTCCCTCCTAAGATTGTCAGAATTTAACTAAAAAATGGCCCACAAAAACATATACATAGTTATCTGCTTGCTCCCGTTATTGTCAACCCCAACTACATAAGTGGATAATGTATATTTCCATCTGTTGTGCATAAAGTGGTTGTCAACTCACACTTAGAAATATCAAAGTAGTTTGATCTATTAAAACATCAAGACTGACTTCTCCAAAGAGGAAATGCAGATGGCCAATAGGCACATGAAAAAATGCTGGCCATCACTGATAATCAGGGAAATGAAAATAAAAAAAAAAAACCCACAATGAGATACCATCTCACACCAGGGAAAATGGCCCACATTTAAAAAGCAACAACAGCAAATGCTGGTGAGGATGTAGAGAGGAAGGAACACTTTTATATTGCTGCTAGGAATGCAAACTGGTCCAGCCACTATAGAAAGCTGTGTGGAGGACCCTCAAATTAATAAAGATGGAGCTACCATATGACCCAGCAAGTCCACTCCTAGGAAGCTACCTAGGGACACAAAAACATTAATCCAAAAGGATACCCGCATCCCTATGTTTATGCAGCACTATTTATAATAGCTAAGATATAATAGCTAAGATAAGATAGGCAAAAACTGATGAGTGGATCAAGAAGACATCATCTATATATCCAGTGGGATACTACTTAGCCATCAAAAAAGATGGAAGAGATGATGCTCCATGAAATAAGTCAGAAGGAAAAAGAGAAATATCGGATGGCTTCACTTATAGAAGGAATATAGGGAAACAAACAAGGTGTCAGGGGGGAAAAAAAAGGCAAAACTTGCAGGTGAATTATACAACTGAGACTTACCACAGGGGAGGGGAGGGAGAGGGAGCAAAAAAGTAGAGGGAAGAGCACAAGAGACTATGGTGATGGTTCACAAGTGATTTGGTGGTGGGAAATTTATGGGGATTACACCTGAGGAGAGAAATAAAAAATGAACAATGATGTCAAAAATAAACAAATATAAAACAAAACAAAAGAACATCAAGTCTGCAAAATATCTAATTTCAATCTTTGTGTGTGATAGAATCCAAGACTTCCAGGAACACAAAAACAAAATCCCACAAAGGTTTTATTTCTTAGTAAATACATTGATCCACAATGCCAGAGAGTCAATGATTGGGGAAATTTAGCAGCTCCCCAACATTTTGTTTCTGACATATTGGTCAGATCTTTGCAATCCTGGACTACTAGAGCTGTCGAGACAACCAATTTGCAAAGTGACCCAAACTGGAATAATGGGGGAAAAATAAAATATTGTAAAAGTAAAAAGATGGCAAAGAATCCTCTTTATTCTGTTAAAGTAAAACAATTTTTTTCCAGTGGTGACACATACAAACTTCCTTCTTGATTTGCTCACTTAGGAGTCATGTTCTTGTGGGAGCAACTTTGCTTTGGTTTTGCTATGAGAAGCATAACCTATGAAGTGAGTAGGACAATATGATTAGTATAAAGAGAGCACTCATTCATTGTTGAGCTGCTCTAACAGGATGTATGTGAGTTTTATCTTTCTCCTGAAACTTCACTATATCATACTGCTCTCTGAGAGACAATAATGTCTTCATCTCTACCTCGCCTCGGGACTCAGTCTGGAATTCCCACCGAGCCTGTAAGGAGTGTCTGTTGTCTGGATGGATGGAGAGCAGGTGTGCAAGTGTGAGTCTCATAGGTATTTTATCCTCCAGCTGAAAAGTGCTCAATCTGTTCTCATGTCACTGGTGCAAACCCATAAAATGTGAGAGGGGGGGAGGAGGGTCTACATGTTCATAGAAAATGATTTAAGTCAAGTGGTGATGGCTGGGATGATGACCGTAGCCTGGGCTCAGAATCAGTATGTTATTATTTCCAAGGTCCTCACTGAGTGGATAATCATTAACATCAAAGATAGCCCCATGTTGACATCTTCCTCCCCTGCAATGACAACAAACTAGTTGACACTTCAATGGAAACAACAGAAGTGATTCAACAGAAAAAACAAAAGCATTAAAGCAGATGGCAGGAAGAAGAGCTATTATTTCTTTTTAAGGAATAGTCAAAGAAAAACTGCTAGGAATTTTTAGATATGAGATACTTGTTTTGTATAATCTCAGACCACCTACCAAAACAATGCATCCTTTTTAACTGCTAGATCGTAGAATTTATTCTTCCTCATATTTTGTTTCTTTTAATGAGGAACTCAAGACTTCCAGAAACCAGAAAAAATGGCTAATAATTCAATGTTTGCCAAATGTAAGCTGATAATGACTTTTATTTCAAATAAATTTATTTTACCATAGAAACTAAATAAATTAATTGACTTCAAAATTTATACTTATTGTTTGTGACACCGAGAAGCTAACTTGGACTTGTTTACTCATTATTTTCTTGATTCTCTGCACATCTTCCTTTAGTTCTTTAAATGTCTTTAATAAAGGTGTTTGAAAGACTTTGTCTAGTATGTCTGTCATTGTCTTTCTCAAGGACATATTTTGTTGATTTATTTTTTCATTTGAATGAACCATATGTCTCATTCCTTTGTATAATTTGTGAATTTTTGTTGAACGCTAGACATTTGAGTCTAATAATGTGGTAATTCTGGAAATCAGATTCTCCCCTTTCTCCAGGGTTTGTTCTGCTTTTTTGGTTATTATTATTGTTGTTGTTTTATTGTTACAAAGTTCATCTGTGCTGAGTATCAACTTGAGAAGGAAACTTAAGGGTTTCTCAGGTTTTATTCTGAGCCTTCCATGAGCATATGGGGTGACTTTCTATTTCTTCCTGAAATGGCAGTTCTTCTAGAATGTCCTCAGTCTTTAATGTCTGGTTCTCATAAGGGTAAAAGTTAAAAAATGAAGTGTGGAAGAAAGAGCATTGGCCTATCTGTGCAGTGGAAGTCATTTCAACTAACAGAGGGCTTGGCTGACGACAATGGGTAGGTGCCACCATGACTGCCTCTCTCTTTGTGTGCACTTCTAGGATCAAAAGCAGCAAGCAGCAATCCGAGGACAGATATCCAATATTTGGAGGACAGGGTTCTTTGCTCTTCCCTGAGTCCCATCAGTTTTATGCAAGCTGCTCCAGGAACTTGTACAGAGTGTTGCCTGCCATATGGCTAGGCTGGGGAATGGGAAACGGTTACTGGACTAAGGTTGAAAAATTGATCAAAATTAAGTACAATTTACTATCCTACTCTTCTCCAGAAACTTGCAAGCCTTCAACAGACTTCATAATCACAAAATAGTCACATCAGACAGATTCTGAGAGTGCAACCTAGTCTCAATAGGAAAACAATTCCTGCTGTTTCCTACTGTCATTTTCAGCTGTTGGTACCAGTTTTGAATCTAGGTTTTAGTCAGTCAATCAAGTAGAATAGAACTACTTTTATTTGTCTGTAATTGTGCATGGAATTTATGAATGTGTTCTCATATCTATAAATTCACCCTAAATTAAGAAAAACAAAAACACTTTTCCTTCATTGGTCTAACACTCTTCTAACAGTTTTCAAAAATATGCCCCAGAGGGCCTCCCTGGCGGCGCAGCAGTTAAGCGCTGTGCTGTGGAACTGTCTGCAGCAGTGACGGCGGGAGTTAGACTCCCAGCCCTGCCGGGGAGAATCACACATGGCGCGGCAGGCCTCTCCTGACTCACCTGCTGCTCCCCTCAGCAGTGTATTTCCTTCCATCTGCCTGTTCTGCTCCCCACTCTGTCTCTGGTGAACCCTCTCGCTGCCCCACGCCTCTGGCCTGTACCCCAGCTTGTATGCATAAATAAATCTTAAAAAAAAAATATGTTCCAGATATTTGATGGAGTAAATTAGCATTCTTTGCAATTCTCCTGTAGCTTGATTTTGTGATTTGTGTCCTCTATCATTGCATCTTTTAAAATGAAAATATCTAATAAGTCATAATGAAACAATAATTCACAGCTTGCAGGATCTTCTAGTCTGAATGTATTCATGTCATTCTTTGATTTACCTAAATAAAATCCACACCTAAAGATGACAAACTGTCAGTCTGAAGCTATGGCTAATTTTAATTGAAGATTTTTTATCTTAGGAGACATTTGGCAAAATATGGAAATATTTTTGGTTTTCAGAATTGGAGAGGTCAACTAGCACCCAGTGGGGCAAATCAGTAATGGTCCTGAACATCCTAAAATGCCTACAACAGCCCCTTCGCACCCTTCCAACCATAACTAAGAATTATCCATCCCTAATACCAATAGTGCTGAGGTTGAAAAACCTTGATCTAAAGATTAACTATCTTCATTTGCCTTTCAAAAATATTTTACTGATTGCTTTCTCCTTACCATTAAAAGTATGTATGAGAAAGTCTAATTTTTCTCATTCTTTTTTTTAAAGATTTTATTTTTATCTATATTTTGCGTAGAAGAACTGGGGTGCAGGCCAGAGGTACAGGGGGTGAGAGGATCCACCAGAGACAAAGTGGGGAGCAGAACAGGCGGATCTACTGAAATCCTCTGCTGAAAGGAGCAGTGGGTGAGACAGGAGAGGTCTGCTGTGCCCCATGTGGGTCAGCTCCATGTCAAGGGATCGAACTCAGGCCTTAGTGGTGACAGCGCTGAATCTTAACCCCTAGGCCACCAGGAAGGCCCCTTATTATTATGCCATCTTCCTGCAAGGTTTTCACAACACTTAAATTACCTTTGCATTTAGACTGTTACTCATCGTCATCTCTATCTTCTGATTCTCTGACTTTCAAGCTCATAGCCTGTTTAATATTTTGTGGCTACGCCCTTGACAAATGTGTAGGCTCACCAAACTGCTGGATTCAAGTTACAAATTTAATTGGTTTAAATTCCTCACCTTCTTCACAAGATTTTTAACTCTTAATTACAACATGATATTAGTTATGCTGAAGAATTGAAGAATGAATTTTAGTCAAATCCTCTTTAAAATATTTATTTCCTCAAACAAAGATAGAGCTCCACTAAAAATACAATGCTCTTTGGGAAAGTTTAGTGGGGAGAATGTGTTAATGGGTTAATGGTTGCTCCAGGGGAAGGTGTAATTCACATCCTAAGAGGAACAGCTGTTCCGTGATGGATGTTCTCGTGGCTAAGCTTCTGGGTTTTGATTTCAGACATACACCTGACTGACATCTAACAGGAGCAGATCAATTTATGGTTTTGGATTGTAGTGTTGTTTGTTTACTTGTTTGTTTTTTCCCATACTCTAGAATATGGATAGTTACATTAGCCTGAAGAGTCTGATCACTATGCCCTTTGTATAGCAGTGATTTTTTGACTAGTATTAATTTTGTTGTCAAAGATACAGCTGTTCTAGGAAATATTTTGAATTTTTAGTACCATCTGGTGTGCTGAAGAAGCAGTACTCTGAACACTGGCATCCATCCACTTTCTAAGTGGGTAATATTAGTGCTTTGTAAAGGGGATTGTCAAAATGCAAGATAAGAGAGTCATTAGTCTAAAATGTTTTCATCCTTGTATCCC
>PVIJ01020843.1:0-19931 GCA_004024925.1 Scalopus aquaticus | reverse complement strand
GTCCTGTTCTCCCGGTGCTTACTGTTCCTTTAGGCTGTGCTTTTGCTCCCGTCGGGTAAACCCAGCTGCACTGTTTTGTGCAGGTTGGAGCAGCTCAGATCCTGCCCAAGTGGGAGCCACGGGGAGCCGGAAGTGCAGGAGTCTCCGGGGGCCTCTGTGCCAGGGCGGGGAGGCCGAGGCTGAGACTGTCCCCCTCGCCCGACACCTGTGAAAGCCGGGGGAGGACACAATTGCGCTGGACGCGCTGGGAACTGCGCTGTCAGCCCTGGAAGCTGGGTCGGTGGATGGGCTGCCCCAGCAAAAGCCGCCGTTGGGGGAGTCCGGCCTCGACGGACAGAGCTGGGTCTTCGGGTCCCCTCTGCTGGGGCGTCCGTTGTTCCACGCGGGGGTCTGTACTCGCCCTGCTCGGGGCTCACCGCGCTGAGGCGCCATCTGCGAGCAGGCGCTGACCCGAACCCAGCGGTCCCCCGCACTGCAGGACCCCAGCCGCCGGCCGTGGTGGCCACGCTCTGTCCGGCCCCTGCCGGCCCTGCTCGCGGGCTGCGCGCTCCTGGGTCCAGCCGAGAGTCCGGCCGCCGGCCCGGGGAACCGCAGCGCGCTGCGCCGTAACCGGTAGCCGCGCCCACACTGCCCGTCTCCCGCGTGCTCTCCCACGGTCGCGAGGCAGAGGGTGGCGCCGCGGCTGGCCCGTCCCCGCTGGGGCACGAGGCCGTGCTTTCTGACACGCGCTTCCAGCCCGCGGTGAGCGCTCGGCCGCCAGCGCGTTGCACCGTTGACCAAGTGAGCGTGCCTCCAGGCACGGCAGGCGCCGGGGTCGCGCCTGCTCTGTGGGGACGGCGGGGGCAGTGTTGGCTCCGGGGACCAGGCGCGGTGCCTTCCTGCCTGGCGAGGGGGCGAAGCAGGACGCCGCCCGGGCTCAGCCCGTCTGGGGGAGCCTCTGCGCCGGGCCCTCCCTGGACCCGCGCGGCCAGCCATCAGGGCTCTCGGCCAGCGCTGACCCCGCAGCGCGCCAGGGCCCCGCCCTCCGGAGGCCGCTGCCCCGAGGTGGCGCTGGCCCTGCTCGCCCTGGGCTGAGCGCGGGGTCCGGCCCCCAATGCACATGTGCGCAGGCCCGGGCACGCGCGCCAGGGGACGCCTTCCACACTCCAACGCACGAGTGGCGTGGGTGGGTTGACGAGAGATGGACAGACTCCCCTGTCTAAGCAGGCGGCTGGGTGGGGTTCGGTCCCCGTCCCACAGGCCGAGCCTGCCGCTGGCCCGGCGTCGGCTGGTCTGGGCCGCCGTGCGCCGGCCTCCCCGGGCCAGTGCTCTGCCGGGCGCGGCCCCTTGGAGATGACGAGCGAGCGCTCACAGGCGGTGCTGTGGGTCACGGCTGGTTGAAAGTAACTTGGAGGCTTCGTTTCAAAAAGCCATCGTAAGTCTCGTTTCGGGATGCACAATCAGAAAATCAGCTGGTGCGGTGACTAGGTTTGACCGGATCACCCCGAAAGCAGCGGCTGTCAGTCCGCGGGGGTGACCGGCTGCCGGTCCCCGCACTGTGCGAGCGCAGCGGCTGGCCAGACGGTGGTCCGCTTGCGTCCAGGGCCGGGGTTTTGGCGCGGCGGTTGTCAGGCATGTCCGCACCCAGCAGCAGCCCGAGTGGCCGGCGCGCGGGGCTGGCTGCGTGCGGGCACGTGAGGGCTGTGCAGACCCACCCGCGGGAGAAGCTGGCATCGGCGGCTCCAGGGGCGCGCCCTGGAGTGCCCCAGCCGGCGCGCCCCCCATCTGCTCGGACACGTCCCTGTTTCTGTGGCACACCAGGGGAAAGTTTGGGCATCTCAGGACCTCAGATTTAAAACCGGAAGTTTCAGCACTGGGTGAATTGGTCTGTGGTTGTAGGTGAACCTCAGTTTTTATTTGAAATCATATTCCCTGTAGTGGAATTAATTGGATTTCGATGCTGGAGCAATCAAGTTGATTCTTTACAACAGCACATATAAAACCAGGTGTTCATTTTACTGCCCTGCCAAATCTTTATAAATCCAGACCCTATTTTGCTCTATAGTTCGATGTGTTTCTTTTGACTCTTTGGTGGAATAATATGTATTCCAAACTGGCATTTTGGAACTCTGCAAGCTGTAGAAGTGTTTTGCTGGGAGAAGTTATTTTTGTTAGTTACCTTCTTTGCTTACAAGTTGGCCATACAACTTGAAGTTTATGCCTTATGCACTCTGCTCTCATTGCGTAGGGCTTCTGTGACTTGTTTGCACTGGCTCAGTGTGTGCACGGATTTTTTCTAAAACCTCGAGCAGCTTGTTGAGTGTCCCAGTAAAGAAACATGCCGCATTTACACCGCAGCGTCCCTCGGGCTGACCGCAAGCGCTGCTCGGCGTGACGGCGCTGGCCTGTGCTGATTAAGCGGGAGGCGAGGCCGGGTGCTCGCGCACACGATCCCAGATGGCCAGCTGAATTCTCAGACTTCAGTTTACCAACACGAGACTTCTTCCTACCCTCTCCGCTGTCCTACAGAAACAAACATGGCCCAGCTGCCGTGATAAATGTGTGGGATTCATCCTATATTCCTGCGGGAACATTTGTCGTGGCCAACTCTAATTTAAGACCAAGAAATGCTCTCAGCTGCTTTTATCCAGTTGCTAAATCAAAAGGAAATTCGAGGAATTTTGAGACGAAGGAGGAGCTAATACATACTGAGAATCCCAGTAGAAAGTGAAGGCGCCAGCGTGAGCAGCGAGTCCCAGCTTCACCACAGCTGAGCCGCGGCGGGGCCTGACTGCGCCCAGTAAACTACAGCAGCTCCAAGGAAGGCCAGTCGGACCCACTCGGTCCGCTGGAGCCACTTGCCCTGGTGTGCCCCGGACACCCTCACTTGGTGGCGAGGTGCCCGCTGTCTGGTGCCTGACAGCGGCCTGGAGGGCACAGAGGGCTTACCTGCCCCCTTGTCCGTGCACGTTTCAGGGCTGGTGACGGGACCGCCCAGCCGAGTGGAGAGCCCACAGCTGCGCGCCACTCTGCGGTGTCTGACGTTTGGGTTGTCAAGGACCGATTAATTTTGGTAAATAAGTATGAAAAATTCAAAAAGGGGCTTGGCTGATGAGATGAAGGACATTTCATTTATGAGTAGAAAGCGCGACGAGGGGCCTCCCCGGTGGCGCAGCGGTTGAGCGCTGCGCTGTGGAGCTGTCGGCAGCGGCGATGCGAGTTCGACACCTGCCCAGGGAGAGCCCCACAGGGCGCAGCAGACCTCTCCTGCCTCGCCCGCTGCTCCCCTCAGCAGTGTGTTTCCGTGGATCTGCCTGTTCTGCTCCCCGCTCTGTCTCTGGTGAGCCCTCTCGCCGCCCCACGCCTCTGGCCTGTGCCCCAGCTTGTGTGCAGAAGCAAGTAAATCTTAAAAAAAAAGAAAAGCGCGACGAGTGAGGTGCTGGGCGGAAGGGAGTGAGACAGAAAGGGCCGCTCTTCGCACCCCCTGCCCTGCCTCCTGCGCCGTCCCGCTCCCCTGTGCGCTGGGGCCCGGCTCTGCCTGGCTGCCCACCCTGCGGCCGTTCCCGGGCGGGGCTTTCCGTGCACGCAGCGCAGTAACTCGGGGCCGCGTCGCCAGTGCCGGCCCTGCGGCGAGGGGCTGCCGGGGCCGGGCGCAGCCAGAGGGGCCCCTGCGAGAGTCTGCCCCTCCTGGGGCTGCTCCTGGGCCGTCGCCCGCGGCCTGTCAGCGCAGCCGCTGGAGCGGGTGGGGCGGCGCAGTCTCGGGCGGGAGGCTGGAGTGGCCTGCGGCGGCCCCGGCGCTCCGTTTGCCTCCCGTGTCCTGTGCCGGGCGCGGGTCAGAGGTCCGGGCAGCGCCCGCGGTGGGTGGGGAGCAGGGCGTGCCCGGCGCGTGCGAGACGCAGCTCCGCGGGGCGGGCCCGTGGCCCAGGAGGGGCCTCGAGCCCCGCTGAGCGCGCCGGCCACGCGCCGGGAGGCGAAGTCGCGTGCCCGCGAGACGCTGGGCGCCGGCCGGCGGCCTCCCTTCCTGGGCGCCTGCCCGCTGTTCCTGTGCCAGGGAAACGGGCCGCCCCGACCCGCGGCAGACGCAAGGGCCGCGGCCGCCGGGGAGAGGAGAGCCCCGCGGCCCTCACCCTAAAGCCCGTGTCTGAGGTCAGTAGCGGGCCGAGGCCTGCCGAGGGCACCCGCAGAGACGGGGCTGCGAGGCGGCATTCGGGCCTCCTTTCCCTCTGCGCCGTCGGAGGTCAGAGCGGGGAGCTGCCCTCTGCCCTAGCGCTGGCCGCGAGTTCGTGTCCCTGCTTTCTGGACCGTCAGCATGCAGGGAAGTCGAGTGAGAACATTATTCATCGCGAGGGTCTCAGCATATTTAAAGATAATCCTACTCAACACAATCTGAAATTTTTATGTCGAGAAGAGAATAAAAGAAGTACCAGTCAGTGAATAATTTAATGCTTCTGCCTTCATTATAGATGCGAGTGCAATTCTTCCTGAATTTCTAAATTGGTATTTTTAGATTTTGATGGAAATGAGTTTAATGAAGGTCATTTGATTTAACTAAATATTCTTGAGTAAAGGGAATTTAAATTCCACAGGTAGACACTCAGTGAGTAAAGCTGCGTCTGAGAGAGCACTGGCTTCCAGTGCCCTGAACACATGCTGTCAGACACAGGCTTAGATTCAGGAAGGTCAAAAGGGCTTTTCCCTCAAATATCACTGATTTGCCCATTACTTACGGAACTGTAATTCGAGGAGGGGTTTCTCTCCTCCACGTGTGGTGCGGCCCTCCCTCCTCTGCCCTGCCTCCTGCCCTCTGTCCCCTCGGGAAGCCGCTGTAGACCTCAGAGCCTCACAATCATTTTCTCTTTGTCTTGACAATTTGTTTTCTTTGATTATTTATTTTCTACAAATGAGTGAAGCCATCTGGTACCTTTGACTTTCTGAATCCTTTCACTGGGCTGATACCGTCACCTCAGGATCTCTGTCTTCTCCCAAAAGGCGCCATTTCGTGTCTTTGAGCAGCCGAGTCATCTTCCACTGCGCGAACGTCCCGTCATTCCCTTATCCGCTTGTCCGACAGCAGCACCAGCTTGGCGTCACGGCGGGGGCGCGGTGCCCTCAGAGTCTCCCTGGAAACGCCTGGACGTGCTAGTCCGTGGTTTGTTCTTGAGGACTCTGCATGCCTCTTTCCATAGGGGCTGCACCGAATTTCATCCCCACCAACACGTCTTCACCAACATTTGTTGTCTCCAATTTAGATGTGGGGTGAGAGGATTATCTCAGTATGGTTTTGATTTGCATCTCTCTTCGGAAGTACTTGTAAGGATTTTCTCACATGCGTGTAGGCCATCTGACATCTCTGGACACGGGTCTGTTCAGGGGTTTTGCCGATTTTTTTTTTTTTTGATTGGGTTGTTTTCTTGTTGAGGTGTGAGTTCTTCATGTATTTTGGGAATTAACCTCCTGTTGCATGTATATGCAAATATTTGCATGGGGAGGTGAGAGGCTTCACCAGAGACAGAGTGGGGAGTGGAACAGGCAGATCAGAAACACACTGCTGAGGGGAGCAGCGGGCGAGGCAGGAGGGGTCTGCCGCGCATGTGGGATTCTCCCCGGCCGGGCGTGGAACTCGCGTCGCCGCTGCCGACAGCTCCACAGCGCAGCGCTCAACGGCTGCGCCACCGGGGAGGCCCCAGAATCACAATTTACCTTTTGTTTTCTCTCTTGCCATTGGAGTTTGTCCCCAAATACATCTGCGCAGTTGATGTCCAGCAGTGTATTACCTATGTTTTCCTTTATGGCCTTTGTGGTTTCCAGTCCGATATCAAAGTCTTCAGTCTGTTCTGAATTACCTTTTGCATGTGACCGTTCACATTGCCCAGCACCATTTAATGAGACCTCTCTCTCGCACAGTGATGGCTTCTGCGTCAGACGTGAGCCAGCCGCAGTTGTGCGGGTTCACGCCTGCTTCTCTGCTCTGTCCACGTGTCTGCTCCTCTTTGTGCGACACCACGCAGCGCGAGCACGACGACACAGTGACTGCGGGTGATCTGCAGTCAGACGAGGTGACGCCTCCACTCCCCTTCTTCTCAGGATTGCTTTGGCTAGTCGGGGAGTTCCGATGTGTCATACAGCCTTACAACTGTTCTATTTGCTTGTTACTGGGGCTTTGAAAAATACTGCATTGAACGTGTAAATTGGTTTTACTCATTGTTTGCGTATAGAAATGCCATAGACATTTTGTATTGATTTTACCTCCTGCCGCTCTCTGGTAGTTATTATTGCTTCTTTTTTTTTTTTGCAGTGTTTTGTATTTTTATGTATATTACCAGGTCATCTGCGAACAGTGATCGTTGCACTTCTCTTCCTGTGTGGCTTCCTCTTGTGCCTTTTTCTTGCCTTATTGCTCTGGCTGGGCTTCCGGTACCAGGTTGACCAGTAGTGGTGAGAGTGGACGAGCTTGTCTTGTTCCCGATCTTAGGGAAAACGCTTCTAGCTTTCCACTGTCGACTCTGACGTTGACTGTGGCTTTGTCATATATGGCCTTTATTATTTTGAGGTGTGTTCCTTTTTTTCGCATTTTGAGAGTTTATATCATGTAATAGGCGTCAGATCTACTTAATGAAATCATCATGTGATTTTTATGTTTCTTTTGTCTGTGTGGTGAGTAAATAGACTTGTGCATGCCGAAGCATCTTTGCGTCCCTGGGGTGATTCTTACACTGCGTGTGATGTTCCTATTAATACATTGCTGGGTTTGATTTGCCAGTGTTTCGTTGAGTATTTTTGCATCTGTGTTCATCACAGATATTGGTCTATAGTTTTCCTTTTTTGAGCTGTCATTGTATTGCTGTGGGGTCACAATAATGGCGCCCATGGGTGATATGTTTGGGGGCTTTCCCCCCGTTTTTTTTTTTTTTTTTTTTGAAGAGTTTGCGAAGGATGGGTATTAGCTTGTTTTTTGAAGAATAGTGGAATTCACTAGTGGAGTGATCTGGTCCTGGACGTTTGTTTTTAGGGGTCCTAATTTTTTGATTTCTGTGCTCATGATCGCTTTATTCAAACTTTCTCTTTCATCCCAGCTGAGTTTTGGAAGTTTGTATAATTCTAAAAACTTGTCCATTTCTTCTAGGTTGTCCAGTTGTTTGTCTATCAGTGTTCATAGTGGTCCTTGTGATGCTGGTTACTGCTGTGATATCTGTTGTAGTTTCATCTCTTCATTTCTGATTCTTTTTTTTTTTGGCTTTTCTCTGTTCTTAGCATCACTAAGGGTTTATCGCCTTTGTTTATCCTTCCTACAAATCAGCTTTTGGTCTCATCCATCTTTGGTACCCTCGTTTTGGTTTCTATTTTATTTGTCGTACTGTAGTTTTTATTGTTGCCTTCCTCCCATGATTTTTGGTTTCATTTGTTCTTTTTCTAGTGCCTGTAGGTATAATTGTGTTGTGTAAGAGTTTCCTGTTTACTGGTGTGCGTCTGCTTTGCTGCGTGCTTCCCTCTCGGTTCCGCGCATAGTGTGTCATCCCATTAGGGACCTGGGAGTTTGTCTCTGCATGTGAATTGATCTCCAGTTAATTTTTTACTTCTCCTTTGATTTTTTTCAGTCACCCAGGAGGTATTTCGAAATATTTTGTTTGGGATTATTGCTTTAATCTGTCTCTGGTGAGCCCTCTCGCCGCCCCACGCCTCTGGTCTGTACCCCAGCTTGTATGTATAAATAAATAAATCTTTAAAAAAAAAGAAACTTGATATAATTCAAGTTTTCATATATTTTTTGAGACATGTTTTGTTTTGTTTCCCAGCATATGATCTCTCCTTGAGAATGTTCCAGGTATACTTGAGAATGTGTGTTCTTTTGGGATGGAAGACTGACAGTGTCAGTTAAGTCCATGTGATCCATTTCGTCATTAAAGCCTTATTTCCTTGTGCACTCCTGTCTGGACAGTCTATCCATTGATGTAACTGGTGTGTTGAAATTCCCCACTCTTACTGTATTGGTGTTAATGTATTGTTTTAAATCTGTGAAGAGTTGTTTTGTATATCTGGGTGTACCTACATTGGGAGCATACATATTGATGATAATTTTTTTTGATGAATTGTTCCCTTGATCATTATATAGTGCCTGTCTCTGTCACTGATTACCCTGGGCAACAAATTTTTAGAAAAGTCATGTTACTGAAATAAAATTAGTCATTTCCTATCAATTTGTATGTGCTCAACACGAATATGACAGTCAAATTCTAATTTTGGCTCTAGTATTTTTGTAATCTGCAGTAAATGGATGTTTACATCACGAAATGCATGCCAATAGTAATGGGCCTACGGTTAATACCTGTACAAAATGAAGTCATGTACTTCTTGTACAGCTGTTCAGGAGCATCTCTGGGGAGTGTCCAGCAGTAGTCAGCCAGCACTGTAGTGGACCATTTTCCCTGGTATCTTTGTTCCATGGATGCGGTATCTTGATGAAAATGTTCGCCATGTTCATCACTAACCATACCACAGTTTTCAGGGAAGAAATCCAGATGGGAATGAAGGAAGTGGATCCTTAGAGACATACATTGCAGCCAAGTTTCTGAGACTGCATCAGCATGTCTTCTACTAGTTCCTTGTGGTTTTCTGCCCTAACATTCCCAAGAAAATTTGTAGACACTGGGCGAAAAGCACTCCATGCTTGTTTCGCATCACCCTGCGGCATGTTGTTGAACCGGTCATCTCAATGCAGACGGATTGTTTGGGTAGACTATTCATGACTTCTTTTGCTTCGTCATTCTGCTGGAAAGAGGAGGAACCAAGCAGAAGTAACAGTCTTTTCTGTGGTTGCTTGGCTCTCTCCACACCATGGGGACTGCAAACGGCATTGATGGTCTTTTGCCATTGAACCACTGTGAAAGCTGTGTTGTCCATGTAGCACAGCATAGATGTGGGGCCCGAGGCTTGTCTTGGTCACCAACCTTGCATCCGAAGTAAAGATGATAAGCCCTCTCCACTTGAGAAGTGATCGTTTTCTTCTGGTTGGCAAAAGTCACTACCTCACAAATAGAGCAGAAATTGTCCACGCTATTAACGCACTTGTGAGGAATAACTGTTCTGTATTGTGCCTAAATGGATAAAATAATAACAGTTCTATGGAACAGTAGCTTAAACAGTCTCACCCAAAGTCTGAAATATTTTCAATGTTAAACCTTTCTGACAGGGCTTTATCTAGTACACTGCTGACGTCAGCTTACTTCAGCAGCCACCTGGCAGTTGTATTGCATTGCATCAGAAAATAGTGCAATCAACTCTGGATGATGTGTGCATGATGGTATTATGCAATGCGATGCAATATTACATCATTCTAGGCTGATTTAGGATGTTGTTGCAGTCCTACTGGATAAATTTACATGGTGAAACATATAAAATGAATTATAGGAAATAGCTTCAAAACAAGAGCTAATAAAAATTTTCAGGGTTATATTCATGTTCAGCCCACCAAGATACTACAGATTAGGGCCTTTTTAGGTCAGTTATGATTTCACTGTTGCATACAAGAACTGGGGTGTAGGCCAGAGATGTGGGGTGGTGAGAGGATTCACCAGAGACAGAGTGGGGAGCAGAACAGGCAGACTGACTGATGTACACTGCTGAGAGGAGCAACGGGGAGACAAGAGAGGTCTGCTGTGCCCTGTGGGAAGCTCCCTGGCTGGAGATGGAAATCCCGCTGCAACGGCTGCGGATAGCTTCATAGGTTGAGACTTAAACCATTGCATTCACCAGGGAGACCCTAAAGTGAGATTCTTGACAGCTTATTAGCAAAATGATTTTGTATCTATTTCAAACATATATTTCAAAATGAGTAATTTATTGAATGTTTATTTGATTGACTTGAAAGTTGGACTTCTGTTAGGAGTACTGTTGTTTTATGACTATTAGTAAGCACTTGAAATATGAATTGAGAGCCCGAAGTGAGAATTGAACAGCAGGATGCAGAGATCGAAAATTCCAGTTAAGAAATCAAACACTGCACAAAAATGAAAAGTGATGTAAAAATATATAAATAAAAATGAAAAAGAAAGAAAAATGTTAATAGGTTAAAATCTAATTAGAGAAAATGAGTTAAACTCTTGGTGTGATTTAGAAACATACCACTCTAGGTAAGGGAACGTAAAAGGAATTTGATACAAGGAATTCAGAGCCTATAAAATCTTTCAAAGACCATAAAACAGATTTTTCTAGCAGTTCATTCCCACTTTGGGACGGGTCTGGCGTTTGGGGTGTTCTGGCCCCTGCTGTTGTGTGAGTGGCTCAGACGCGTCTCCTGAAGAGCCGCCCTGGGCGCGCACAAGAGGCAGCCGAGGCACTTTGTGGCGTCGCTTTGGTTTTGTTTGGGCCTAGCGCTTATCTTCTGACAGGCTCTGTCTATTTGGTCGCTTTTCCTTGCTCTTCCCCTGCTTTGCTAACGGACAAGCTCCGCGAAGGCACAGGCCCGGGCTGTCCTGCTCAGGGTCTGACCCAGCACCTCGACAACAGCGTAGGCAGCCCCTGCAGCCAGCACACGGGAGGCAGGCGAGAGAGGCCGCGCGAGAGACTGGGGAGGAGGGCGGGGAGCGAGGGGGGAAGTCGGGGTGACGGGAAGAAGCGCGTGCTCACTCGGGCCGGGCTCCCCAGCACACTAAGTACTCCGGGTGTTAAATAGAATTTGAAATGCCGCTTTGCCAAGGAAGTGATGAGTTATTTGACACTTAGAAAATAAAATTTCCTTTTTCTGGAATTTTGGGCATTTTTGGGGAGAGGGTACCAGTGCTGACTGTTAGAGCACATGAGTCTGAGCCTAATTCTGAGAAGACTACCCAACTGGCAAATTAAGTAAAACTTGCTGAATTTGAGAAAGTCCCACAGTGTCTTAGTTACTCGTTTCTGGCCCCCATTTCTTTGTTTTCAGCGCCAGCGTGCCTGTGCCGGAGGGGGCAGTGATGCTGGGGAGAAACCCTCTTTACAGGTGTCAGAGCAGACGCCGGCAGGGACAGGACCAGGCTCCGAGAGGGGCTGCCCTGCCACCGCACAGGCGCGCGGGCGGGCGCTCCCCAGCAGGCCCGAGGAGGGTCCTGTAGCGGCGTCTGTTAGCGTGAGGGTCAGCTCTGCGTGGGGGGGCCCGGCCCGGCTCTCGGCAGCCCGGGACACAACACCGACGCGTCGGTGGCCCGGCCGGCAGCTCCTCAGGCGGCCAGGAGGCTGGCCCCGTGTGCTGCCACCGCGCTCAGGTCACTGACTGGCTCTGGGTAGCGGAACAGGGCAGAGGGGAGAGGACCTTCCCGATGTAGTTAGCTGCGTCAGGTCAGCAGTGAGCTGGCTGCGGGCTGATGAGAGGGCGCGCTGACGTGGGGCGTCTGACTCGGTGAAGGCCCTCAGGGGTGGCCGGGCCCCGAGGTGAGGCTCCTGGGGACCCCGAGGGCGCAGGTGTCGCGCGGGCTCTGGGCCTTCTCAGCCCAGCTCTCACAGCTGCCACACAGCCCGAAGGAGTCTGGAAATGGAGCCTTCAGGGGAAAACCCCGCCTGCTGGGCCCCTGGATCACGCCTGAGCCCAGCTGAGGCGAGCTCGTCAGTGCGGCGCCCGCGCTGCAGCGCCATCTCCAGCGATGTGTGTCAGCTGCCGAGTCGTGGCTCCTTGCTCCGTAGCACGGAAGGTAGAGGAGCAGATACTGAGCTGTGGACAGCCGACTCCCTGATTGGCTGTGTGTTTCCTCTGGTGCGGCGCAAGTGCTCATTTCGCGATGTAAAGAGAACGTTGTCTTTGCTTAAAGCTTAGGACGCCCGCTGCTTCTGGAGGCAGGCTGCGGTCTGTTGCCAGGGCGGCCTGTCCAGCAGGTGCTGTCCCCGCGCTCCGAGCTCCGACTGCGGCCGCACCTGGGTGCTTAGGCGCGTCTCCTGCCCTTTAGCTGCAGAGCCTTTGCACTTGACAGTCCTTCGGCCTTAGATCGCTGCTCTTCATCCCTGGCCGTGCACAGCTGTCATTGCAAACAGGCTTTCTGCCTTACTTCACACTTGCAGGCTCCACATGCCCATTTCAGAGGCTGAAACGTGAGCAGGACCTACAAGGACGTTTGCTTTTCCGCCTGATTTTCCCTCAGGAAAGCGTCGTGCCTGGCACCCTTTCAGAGAGGGTGAGGACGCAGCTGGCTCTGACAGTCACAGGTGCCGTGCCAGACCTCGAGATCTCCCGTGGCCACTGGCCAGGCGTGTCCCCACTGGGCACACCGGCCTGGAGCCGCCGCACGCTGCCGCGCGGACGAGGGCGCCCCATGCTGCCGCGCCTGGAGCCGTGCAGTTCTGCGTTTGTGTTTTCAGCTGTGTTTCCACCCAAACGAAGTGAGGCGGCTCGCTACTGTAGCGCAGGCACGGGACCAGGGCTGCGGCGAGGGGGCGAGCTCGGAGGCCTGGACGAGAGCCTGCCCCCGCGGCTGTCGGAGGCAGCAAGAGGGGCCGCCGACCCTGGGGGCGGACTTCACCCCACCACGAGTGTTACTGACCACGAAGTGGGCTAAGGGCAAAGAAACGTGTGTTTAGCTGACGTTAGCGGCTGCTTACGACATGGGCCATCTAGGGAGGTTTTTCCAAATAACTGGCTCTTCTGTGGCGGTGGCGGCCCCTCCTGAGACGCAGGTCCCCCCGAGCCACTCGTCGCCGAGCCGCGCGGGGGCGGGCCTGGAAGGAGGCGTCGCTCTGCGCCGGGTCTGGGCGCCGGTGCGCGTTGGCCTTTGGTTCCAGTGGTGGACGAGGGCCCGAGTCCTTCGGCGTGGCTGCCGCGGGCCCTGCCGGTGAGGCGGGCTGGGGGTCCCGGGCGCTCCATGGGCGCCTCCCTGGGCGCGGCGGGCAGACGGTGCCCTGGAGGGACCGCACAGGCCCCCGTGCCAGCCGGCGTCTGACGCAGCCAGAGGCCGCGCTGCGGTCCTGGGCTCGCGGCGATTCTCGTCGCGTCAGGGACGGAGCAGGCGGGCGGGGGCTTCGGCCTCTGACACCGGCTCGCGGCAGCGGTCGGCACCGGACGGCCCCAAGCCGGCGTCCCGAGGGGGGCTGCCCCCTGGTGTCAGGCGCGGCGATGCGGGAGGCCGCCTGGCCCAGGGCTGGTGGGAGCAGATGTGGCTGCCGGGGCCGCCCACAGCCTGCGAGAGGCCCCTGGGACGGCCACCCTGCCCGTCGCCCCGCCCCGCCGTCTGAGGAAGGCCGCGGCGCCCTGTTGGGCGTTTTCAGCTGGGTGCTCCGACACCTGGGGTGCCCGCCCGCCAGGCCGGGGGAGCCAGGGACCACGGCTGTGTCCGCTTCCTTTCCGGGCTCCCTTGCGGTGCCGGAGCGCTGCGGCTGGTGCAGAGCGCTCGGGGGAGGCAGCAGGGCCTCTGCCGGCTCCCTGCCAGGCCAGCCGGTACAGAACGGGGTTTCCAGGCATGCAGTTGGGGTCCCGTCCGTGTCCGAGACCCTGAGGAGGGTGTCCCGTGCCCTGTGAACACCGTGGCCGGCGCTCTGCCGTCCCGTCTGTCCGCGTGCGAAGGCGGTTCGGCTGGCCTGCTGTCCCGCCCCTGCCGCGCCAGCCCGCCAGTGCCGCACCCCAGGGCCGGGACGAAGCCGAGCGGCTCTCAGGCCTCCCTTCTGCTCCAGCCTCACCCCACTGCGAGGCCTCCGCGGCCCAGTCAGGCCGCTGTGTTGTCTCTTAAACCCCGGACTCGGCGAGTCAGCGGCCCCGAGAGCCTGTGACCAGCGAGTAGCCGCTTCCGGGGTGCCGCCCCGCCCAGAACACAGAGGGACGCTGCGGAGTCCACTTGCTGGCCCTAAGTGGTGACGTTGAATTTATTTTCAATGGAGTTTTAAATTTTTTGTTCTGTTGATTTCCCTTTGTAAACGGGTCAGGAGAAGAATTAGTAGGTAGGTCTCACATTTATTGCGGAGTCAGACTTAGCTTGACACCCACTGTCTGTAGACATTGCGCCTGAATATCCCAGGGGCTGAAACGGTCTGAGAAAGACGACGCCATTATGAGCCTTTTAATAATGAAAACAGGCTGCAGACAGGTCCCACGGCGGCAGCAGCGCCTCGCCCGCGCGCGGCGGGTCTGTGGGCAGGAGGCCCAGTCGTCTCGCGTGTGCCGGGGCGGGCCCAGACACTGGCCGTGGGGGAGGCAGCGCTGGGGCAGAGCGCCGGACACCAGGCCCGCCCGCAGCCCTCGGCCTGCCGTGGCTGAGCCATCTGAAGCAGTGTGAGGCCGAGACGGCAGTGACCCCCAAGCCCGAGGCCGCCCGGCACAGCAGACGTCCCTGGAGGCGCAGGTGGTCTCCCCAGAGAGCTCGTGCCCGGTCCGGCCGTCAGCAGGCCCGAGGGCGGGGTCCCCGACAGGCGCCTGAATCCGGGGCAGCCTCGGGACGCCCCGCCCGCACAGCATCGCCCCAACGTGGGTTGCTGTGAGGAAGTCGCCTGTGGCGTGAACGCACGGTTATTTGGCAAGACGGCAGTGGGGTAGCGAAGGGTTCTGTTTGCGGGACAAGCGATTCCTTCAGGCTCCGAACAGGCCTGCTTCGGGGGTTTTTAAGAGCTGCTGTTTTACCTTCTTTAGTGACCTTTCCCGCAAGAGAAGCCAAACTCTTCAACTTGAAGTCGAGCAGGAAGCTGAGGGGAAAAAAAGACACAGAACTAGCCCCTTAAGGCCGCAGGAAGGGACGCGAGGCGGCGGCGAGCCCGGGGCAGGGTGCCCGTCCCCCAGGGCACTCGGGCGCAGGTCAGCCCCGGGGGCCCGGCCTGCGAGCTGCACTTCATTCTGAGAGGGAGCGGCTCAGTGCTGGGGCTCCTGCTCGGTGGCTCGCACCCGCATCTTGGCCTCAAGGGGAAGAGTGCCGCGGGGTGTGCCCTTGAGCCCTGCGGTGCCCGACAGCCAGCCCGCACCCCCGGCCGCCGCGCAGGCGAGTGCCCAGCTGGCGGGGCGGAACCGCGCACAGCGCCTCAGCCCCTCAGCCCGCTGCTAAGGGAGACGTGCCCGGCGCCCGGCCGGGGCCGAGGCTCAGCGACGCCTGCGGAAGTAATGCCCGCGCCCGCGGGCGCTCACGGGGCTCCGGCTCCGGGCGTTCAGCACGAGGCCCGCGGCCGTGAGCTGGTCACTGCGGCCCAGCTCGCGCTCGAGGCTGCCGTCTGCTCAGGGGCCCGGCTGGCTTCTCGCCAGCGGCTCGTCGGGGCAGTGTGAGGGGCCGCGTGTGTGCGGGACACTGTCGGGGGCCCTGGAACTAGACTTCGAGGAGCGTGAACGCCGCGGGGAGGGCGACTCAGAACCGACGGCCACGGGCTTGGGCGCTCGCGTGTCGTCCTCACGCCGGCCTCAGCGCCTCTCCCCTGCGGCTGCTCTGCCCCCGCTGAAGAGCCGACTGCTGTGCCTGCTGCCCGGGGGTGTCCGCGTAGCTGTGGCGTCACCTGTCTCGTTCCCCCCGCTAGCCGGTTTCAGGGCGGGAGGTGGGGGGGACTCACGTTCGCTTTCGCTTTCACATTCTTTTTGAAAAAATGGAGCCAGACAGAACCTACCTTGGCGCCCAGGGGTGTCTTGGCAGCGTCATTTCGCTGTGGGCACGTTCATCACCTGGAAGCGCAGACTCGGTGACTGCCCAGCGACTCAGCTCCCCACCCTCTGGGCCCCGCCGGGCACGCGGCACCAGGCGCGGGGAGAGGGCCCTCGAAGGCGCCGGCGCCCGTGCGCTGCGGGCGGGCTTGGGCCGGAACCGTCTCCCCTCGACGAGGCTGCCGCTGCCGCTGCGCTGCACTGCACTGGCGGCCTCCACGGCTGCCCACCCCCAGCCGCACAGCTGGGGTCCCTGGCGCCCCTCCCCCAAGACCTCCCCGGCACCCGCTTTATGGGAAGCCCCACTGCGTGCGCAGCAGCCCCCGAGCACGCCGCTCGTCGCGCCGGCCCTGTCCAGCCCCGCTCCCGGCCGCGACGCCAGCGGCCCGGCAGGCTGCCAGGAAGGTGGCCGCAGCACTTACGTCAGGACGGCGCCCCGCGGCGGGCAGCTCTGGAAGACAAGCAGCGCGTCTGAGCACTGCCATGCCCGCCCGCGCCCTGGGGGCCCCCCGTCCCGCCCACGGGGCGTCTCGAACCCCGGAACCCGCTGCCTGCCCTTGCCCTTGTCCCCGACACTTCCCGCCAGGCTCGGGACGCGGGGGCCTGGCGCCCGGTGAGGCTCGCCCTCCGCTCCGCTCAGCCCGGGCTGCCCCGCTCGCTCCGGCATCAGTTTTCAGGCGTAATCACGGACAACACGAACATCTCCGCGCGGGAGGTTGATGTATTTTGCCAACTCTGCGCAGGCTGGACGCCGGGCTAGTTAGTAAGCCACAGAAGGTGTCGTCGCCCGCAGTCCCTCGCGCCCCAGCCCCGGGCACCCGGCCGTCTGCGACGTGCTGAGATCCCGCGGCCGCGGCGGCGGGCGCCTGCCCTTCGCGGGCTCTGTCGCCTTCTGGACGCGGGGCTGCGCCCAGTGCGCCTGCCAGGAAGAGCCTCCCCGCTGTGGCCGCGTGTGGGGGACACACTCCTTCCCTTCTCCTGGGAAGAAACGAGACACACAGCCTGGGGGTGGGGCCGGCCGCAGACGCTCGGCCCTGGGCGCCGCATGCCCTGGGCGCAGCCTGGGCGGCCTCTGACGACGTCTGGGAACGGAGCCCGCGCACTTGCTCTGTGTCGGCGTCTCAGCCGTTGGTTTTCTCCTGGTGACGGGTGGCCCGGTGCGTCACCGCCGTCTTCTCAGCCGTTTCTGTGATCTGAGACCCGGGTGCAAGATGTGGCCGTTGACGCCGGGGGCTGCTGCGCCGGCCTGTCTGGCGGGAGGCCCGAGGGCGGACGTGCCCACAGGCCAGCGCCCACATGCTGGGTCTGCAGCCCGGGGCCGGCTGCTCCGCGCCCACTTCCAGGTTCAGGCAGCACCCGAGGTTTGCCCCGGCCTCCCGTTCCTCGCGTCCGACTCTGCTCTCTGGCAGCGGGACCTGGTTCTCCTGGGGAGGGCAGTTCTCAGGCGTAGGGCATGCCAGTGGCGGCGTAGTGAGTGCCCTGCACTGCTGTAGGGAATCAGCCCTAAGCAGAGTGCCCAGTGTTTCCGTTCTTCTTCTTTTAATGCCAGCTTTCAAGCGTGTCTCCTTCTCAGGCTCTTCCTGGCCGTGCTGGGGAGCACGGACTCGTGACGCCGAGACGGCCCCTGCTTGGCGGCCGCCGTGCCCCCTTGCAGGCCCCTGGCTGTCCTTTTTCTTTTGAGTATGCGCCACACTAGCAAATTTCTAACAGTCAGAGACAGGTGTATTCAGAGAACCGTAGATTTTGATCAGTTTTCATTTATAATTTGGTCTAAGACATTAAAAGTTAGTTCTATTTTGTTACTGTCTCTGACATGTCTGCAGGACCTGTCCCAACAGCCTCACTCAGCTCCTGGTCGAGCCGGCCGCATTCTCTCTTCCCCCGGCATCCTCTCTGCCGCAAGCTTGTCACTTTCAGTCACTGATTCCATGAACGTATTGCCAGTGTTTCATCGCGCGCTCCGCCACTGTGGGCCTCACGTCACTCCCGGATCCGCCTGGAATGAGTGTTGGCTTGGGCTGGCGTGGCCCGGCGTCGCCCTCTGCGGGTCTCAGGCGGCGTCCGGCTCCGTTAGCAGGCTCCCGTCTGCGCCGCGGTCCCGGCTGCGCTGTCACAGACGCTGCCGTGCCAGGGTTGGTTCTGGGCGTTGAGTTCCGTGCACTGATCGTGTGTGTTTGCGCCGGAATGACACTGGCTTTGGTGCTGTTGCCTCATCACGTGCCTTACACAGGAGTGTGACAGTGCCATCTCCTTCCTGTTCCTCAGAGCTGGTGCTGCTAACGGGGGTTTTCACAGCCCCGCATGAATTTCTTCCCTCTTTGTTCGACTTCTTTAAGGGCTGCTCTTGGCCCTTTGCGGGGTTCGGTGTTAGTCTGTGGGCCGCACGGGTGGGCACTGCTGCGACGGCACTGGTCCCCCGCGAGCTCGGCAGCCGCCCGGGTCGTGCTGCGGTGGCGTCTGCAGCTTGTCGCATCGCTCCTGTGCTCCTTGCTTAGGTGCCTTCCGAGGCACCAATTTTTGGAGTGATTTTTCAATAGAACTTTCTGCAGGTTTTACTGATCCATCATGCAATTGACTTGGGAGTGCGGCTTCACCCCTCCTGCGCGCCTGTCTCACGCATCCCCCAGAGCGCCGGCGCCAAAGCCCGTCACGCTGCCCTCGCCCCTGCCAGCCTGCCTTCTCTGACGACAGTCTGCCCCCCACTGTCTGCCGGCCCCGCAGCATCACCCCGGCTCCGCCCCTTTGTCCGAGGGCTCAGCAGCCGGGGCCTGCCCTGTGTGTTCAGCCTGCTGACATCCAGGGTGTTGGGGGGGCTGCCCACCTCCCATCTCCCGCCCACGCAGTGCTGAGGCCTTCTGGGGAGCAGCCCCGGAGAGGGGTGCGGGGGATGGCAGCGCTCTGTGGGGCCTCCGGGCCTGACTGTCCCCCACTCCTGCTCCTCTGTCCAGTGCGCCCCAGACAGGGCGTCCTTTTCACCGCCTCACCGCCAGGGAGCTTTGCCCCTTCCTGACCCCCTGCGCCAGCCCAGGGTGCGTTCCCGCGGCCGCGGAGCTGGGGGGCGCCGGGAGCCGGGAGCGGGCGGCTTGGGAGCTGGGCAGCCGGGATCTCGGCGCTTGCTGAAGGGCTTCTGCGGGTTGAGCAGGGGCCTCCCCGGGCCGGGCGCGGAGGGGCGGGAAGGGCCTGGCGCGCTCGTGAGAGTGTCTCCAGAGGGAGCAGCCCGGCAGTGTGCTCAGGCAGAGGAGGGCTGCGCTCGCTGAGCTCCACGTGTCCGGAAGCGAGAGGCAGCGCGCCCGTCTGCGGAGAGCACGCGCCTGCGTGTCGGGCAGCCCCAGGCCTGCCGCGGGGCTCACTCGGGCCTGAGGCCCCGCCGCGGAGACACCTGGGCCGGCCCTTCCAGGGCGGGGAGTGTCTCTGCTTTCAGGACACCCGAGAGCGCCGGTGTCCCCTGCTGAGACGCGCACCGCGCGCAACGGAAGGGAGGGTTCGCCCGCGGGGCACCGGCCACGGGGCGCGCAGGCGGCAGCTGCCCCCGAGTGCGCGGAGAGCCGGTCCCTGTCTTGGGAGACAGGTTCCCGCCCTCGCCCCTTCTGCTGGCGCGGGGAGGACACGCGTGTGCGCCGCCGGAGCAGGGGGCGCCGCCCCGGGGCGCGCTCGGCCCAACTGGAGGGCCCCGGGCTTCGGAGCGGAGCGCAGCTGAGGGGCAGCAGCGCCGTGGCCGCCCCCGTGGCCCCCGCCGGGAGCTGGGCCGCGGCCCCTCGGCGACGCTGCGGGCAGGGCGCCCTCACCGTGGGCGCGGGTCTCGCCCGGCCTCCCCGCGAGCTCCCGGGGCTGGCGCGGCTTCTCCCGCGGGGAGAGCGGGCGGGAGGGCACGTCAGGACGCGGAACTGGCCGGGGCGCGCGAGCATGGCTCCCCGCGGCCGGAGGGGGCTCGGGACGGCGCGGGCAGCGGCAGGGGGACCCCCTCGTCCGCGCCCCCCTCCCGCAGCGCCGCCTGCTCGCCCCTCGCCCCGCCCGCGCTTCCCGCGGCCGCCCTGCCCCTCCCGCCTGGCGCTGCTCGGCCGCGCCCCTCTGCCCTCCGCTCCCTTCCCAGGTGCCCTCCTGCGTCTCCCCGCCCCACCTCCCGCGCTGCCCCGGCCTGCTGCCTCGGTGGCGCCTTCACCCCCAGCTCCTCCGCCACGCCGCGAGCGGCCCCTTCCTGTCAGCCCGCAGCTGCGCGCCACCCCTGCCGCCTCTCCGGTCCTCCGCGCCGCCCCTGCCGCGCCCGCGCTGCACCCGCCCCTCCCTGCCCGTGTCCCTCAGCTGCTCAGCCCCCCCGCGCCTCACTGTCCGCTCCCTGGGTCCGTGTCTGCGCCCCATCTCCTCCCACCTCATCTGTGTCCTCTCCTCCGCCCCC